>JACMIF010002358.1:8238-18432 GCA_014805445.1 Diplogasteroides magnus | reverse complement strand
CCAAGCTGTCTGGGAGATACTAGAAGGTCATCAGGCTTCGTGGCCAATATATCCCTCAGCATTGATGCGTTATTGATATATAAACTTGTTGGTAAAAAATAAATGAAAAATTGCACGAACTTATGCCCCACCCTAATATTATAGTCCATTATTCCTTTTTTATTTTTTATTTATTGACTTCTCCAAAAGAGGAATAAGAAATAGAGCACTGAAGAGAAAAGAGTGAAAAAGAGTGTACAGCTGTCATTCAATGTCATAAAGCAGCCTTCAGCGAGGGAAAAGCTCCCTTATCACCAGTCATTTTCTCTCTCCATTAGCCTTGATGTTGTCTCTGCCACTTTACAATAATCAAGTGTATTTTTGCCTTCACCGAGAGTGATTTCCTGTATTGTTTATATCATAGATTCCGAGTCTTTTCTCTTCATAGACTTTGGCGACCACGCGGCCCACTCTTTCTCTGATAGAATAGAGCGAACGACTAGAGCGAAATTGGCAATTGCGCCATAATTGTGAATTGTAAATTTACGCCGTGAAAATGTTTACAACGATGGCGTATCTGTCACTTCAATATTATGGTGACATCACACTGAGTGGAATCAATCGGTTTCACTCTTCATGTCTACGTTTTCCATGCTTATCCTCCGTATTCTCTTTTTACCGCCAGTTATCCTCCATACCTTTAGATATCCGCTCCTACACAGTGGAAATCGATTCCTGCTGCATAGTTCAGCAGTTACGACTGAATATTTCTTTTTTTTTTTTTTTTCTATTTCTAGCCTACAAATAATGACTACAATTGTAGTCTACAAAGGTACGTGAACGTTAGGGTTTTGAGAGTAATCCTTCCTAATTTCAGATATTGAAAGAATCCTTGTCAAGATGGCTGTCGACTATTTTCTGATCCGTTGAATGAGAGACACCCTAAGCATGGAAGACGCCTTGTCACAATAACTATTCTTCATCGATAAATCGACCTGAGAGTTAGTAGTACCTTGAGAATTACATAGAATTGGAAGTTCAGACAGCCCCCGGACTTCTCTTCCAAGTGAATATTCAAGGGAAGACTCATTGACAATCTGGCAGCGAGGTCATCGGCTCATCTACCAGTGGTTGAGAGTCTACTAGAGATTACTGCAGCTCCTATTAACAATCGAGCTACTGAACATGATCTTGCGCTCTCCATAGATCAATATGCATTACGAGGGCGGTCACCACAGAATGGGTAAGTAAATTGATTTTTTCACTCACAAGTTCGAAAATTCAGGTTATTGAACTGGACAAAACAGTGCAACAACTGCCACGGCTTTCCATGCGAAATGGTATGAATGCAAACTGATTGCCTGACAATCTATTGAGAATTTCAGTAGATTGTCAGACAATCAGTTGTTGAAAGTTCGTCAGTTGTGCTATGAACAACGTCTTTTTAAAAAAAGGAAGATTAAAATCTACATAGGAGGGACAACGAACGCATGTAGCAATGGCCATAATTACGATTATTGTATCTCATAATTATTGTTCGATAAAGTTTTCAAGCGAAATGCATAATAAATAAATAATGATAGAACGGCGAATTTGAAGAAGAACAGTAAAAATTTTCAGCAGATAAGAATAAGTTTGGTGTGCACTACGGGTTCAAAAACGGTAAATTTGTGGTCATTCTTCTCCGCAGAGCGGTCAAGGAGAGAGACAATCGCGCTGAGGAGAAAAATGAAGAAAAATTGAGCGTTTTGGAACCCCTAGTGTGCACGGCTGTCAGTCAGAATCGGTGGGGACTATTAAAGAGAGGGAAAAGATCTGTTATCACATCCATTTTCTCCCTCCGTTATCCTTGATATTGCTCGTTTCTTTCTAATGCTCTGCATTTATACGACAATCAGGCATATTCCTGCGTTTATCAGAAAGGATTTAAATTGTCGGCTTCCAAATCCTCTCCGATCATTTCCTGTCTTTTCTCCCCATTTTCTCTGCCTTTCTTCCAAGATGACGCATTCTTTCTCTGGTAGAATGTTGTGTCTTTCGTCCTTCGATTTGTGCATCACATTGTATGGAATCAATCGTTTCCATTCCCCTACTTTGTCTTCTTCTTCCTTCCCTAAATTCTCTTTTTCTATTTTTCCATAGTCTTATAGTGGTGCAAACAACCAGTAGTCAAATTATCATTTAGATGTCCACGCCTACACAGTGGAAGTCCATTATCGCTGCATATAAAGACAATTGCAACTCCATGGACATGTTCCAAGAATAACGGTATTGAATGCGAATGAACGTAAGCTTGCGGACTCTGAAAACAAATCAGGAAGGAAACCATAGATGATGCACAAGCTCGGCCAAATAATCATTGGATTGAGGAAATGGATAATGTACATAGATGATAGGTGAGAGGTAAACCGTTTGATGGAAAATTGACAAATAACCGCTCTCAATTTCTGCGAAGGTGCAGTACTGTGCGCAATCTCTTGGCTGGTTTAGGATGGGTCTTTATATATTTTAGAGACATGGTTCCTCAAAGACACTCTGTGTGAAGAGTACGATGACGTTACCTGCAGCCGCCTCAGACCTGACGCTGAATGGAGACCAATAAACAGGTATATAAATGCATTCTCGTTTCTCTAAATCATCCGGAGTGGTTGTCTCTCACAGCTGATAGATCTGAACTAACACTTTCACTTCTTCTCCTAGCTGACCGGGAATGTAGCGGGTTCAGCGAAGGTGTTCACACCATTGCGTGTGCAATGGTGAAATCTCACTCGTGACCAGCTCGGACCGTAGAATTTGATCCTTGTGTCTCCTTGAGATTCTAAAAAAATGTCAAAAATTAATTTTTTTGCATTTCTCATTCGTCTAATAATTTCGGCGGAGCAGTTGTCCATCACATGAGAAAGACATTCGACCATTGAGAAAAGCATTTTCTCGCATAAAAAATGTCATTTTAGAAACACTGGTGTGTAACCATTACTTTGTATTTCAGTTGATTCATTTCACTTTAGTGGAAACGAAAACAACAGATCCATGAAAGCGCAAATGCAAAGACCCGACAACGGTTTGACTCAATTGATGATGGAATCTTGGGTTGGTTTCTCTAACATTGAAGATGCACTCTAAGATTTTCCAATCGGTAGCAAAGCGCTTTTCTCATTGTCTGATCGACTCGTAGCTGCTGTTTCTACATACGGTAGACAACTGCACAGCGGGGAATACAGTGAACACGAATGAGAAATGCACATTACTACCGATTTAGACACTCTAATGCAACGATCCTCTTTCAGTGCAGCGTTCGAAACTGCGACATCATCCATTAGTGCGGCGTTGGAAGTCGACAGCGTTCTTGGTTCGTTTGAGACAAACACACTCAATGAGACTTGAAATCCAAACAATTTGAAAGCTCCATAAAATAATTTCGATAACACTCCATTCTACTCCTATTTTCTGAGAAGGAACAACATCAGGCATAAAAATTGCACGAATCTTCCTTGCCATATGATATGCAATTTCAGCATCATAAATCGCGGGAATTCGTCCCGATACAATTCGTGCCATACAATGAAAGATACAACTGTGCGCACGAACTGAACGAGTTAGTGAACATATTGCTTATTTCACTGTCATATTGAGTAATTCAGGAATAAAACAACTCCAGCCGCGATCAAGACAACATAGGCAACGAGAAACAGTCATGAAGAGTGATGTGTTTTCGAAAAGGCAAACATCTATTGCTTTTTTTATTAGTTTAATGAAGTAAAGATTCCGTAGCAGTGACTACTTCAAAAATCAATGATTCTTGTTTCCACTTTTCAATTGAGTTGTAATAAATATGTTCGTCCCAAATACTTACGTGATAAATGAAGAGATATCTAAGCAGATCACGGACTAATGGACAATAAGAGAGCAAAGCAGAGATAAGAAAAGAAGAGAAAAGGAGTGTACAGCTGTCATTCAATGTCAGAAAGAGACTTCAAGAGAGAGAGAAAAGCTCCCTTATCACCAGCCATTTTCTCTTAGCCTTGATGTTGCTGATTTCTTCTCAATTCTCTGCGCTTTGACAACAATCAAGTGTATTTTTGCCTTCATTTGAAGTGATCTCCTGCAATGTTAAAATTATCGACTCCAAGTCTTTTCTGTTCATAGACTTTAACGGTCACGGGATTCACTCTTTCTGTGAAAGAATAGGGCGAAAGATAAGTGCGCCATGGACATTTGCGCCAAAATGGTGAACTGTACATTTGCACAGTGATAATGGATGCAACGCAACGTCGGCTCATCTGTCACTTTACTATTATGGGGAAAATACAAATGGCGCTCTAGTCATTCGCCAGATGGAATGTTTTGTCTTTCGGCCGTCGATTTGTGCATTACACTGCGTGCAATCAATCGTTTCCACTCTCCCTGTCTAGTTTTCCCTGATTTGACCGTCATATTCCATTCGTTACTCGCTCATCATTACGGTGCAGACTAGGGTGGGCAAAGCATGACAGCTATTTAAAAAGTCTTTATTCCGGGGGTCAGGGGGATAATCCATAAGGGGATGTGGTCCTGCCGGTGGACTGCTAGGCCAGTCGATTAGGAGTTACACCCTGGCGTTCCAAGCGTTTTCTCCAGGGGATCTTTGTTCGCGGGCACCGCTATTGACAGCCGTTAACTCTAGCCGTTCAATTATATTCCGAGTTGCTGTCTCTTACTTCGCAGCAGAAACGACCGCTCGGAATGGAATCAGACGGCTAGAAATAGCGACTGTCAGTAACTGCCCTGCTTTGTCCACCCTAATGCAAATCCGCCAGTTATCCTTCATTCCTTCAGATATTCACTCCTACACAGTGTAAATCGATTAGTGCTGCATAGTTCAGCAGTTGCGACTCGATCTTTCTAGATGAATATGAAGGTACGAGAGCGTTTGGGCTTTGAAAGCAAATCTTCCTAATATTAGATATTGAAACGATTCTTGCCGTGGTTGAGATCGGATAATAAATTATTCGTTGAATGAGGGACACTGCTGACAAGAGCTTGGAACAAAGCTTGACACAATTAATATTATATATCGGCTAACCGATCTGTGACTATTACATGAGAGAGTTCCACATAATTCGAATGTAAGATTGTACGATATTCCACTTCCAGATAATTGCATCTGCAGTGGCTCGCTCATAGACATAAAAGGTTCCAGAAACCCGATTGCGATTAGGTACGCTCATCAACTTTGTAATGGTAGTAAAACAAATTATCCACGACAGTTTTACTTCGGTTTCTATAATATGGATAATATATGGTATTTCAAATATTTTAAAAGGATTCATTGTTTTCCAACATCTGATTGCGTATTTCATTCCATCAATGTGAAAATAGCGGCAAGTAGGATCATCTCATGCACTAGTGGTAGAGACTTGGCTAGGGAACAGAAGAGCATTTTCTGTCGTATGATTCCATCGGACGGTTGTCAGTAACATGAGAGAGACAACCGCTCCCAGAAAACAATTAGAGAGGTTCACATAATAGTTTCGATAACCCGCCATTTTAGCGCCCATTTCATTGACGGAACGATAACAGACAAAAAAATGCATGTATCTTCCTTGCCAACTGCTATGCTTCGTGGGACGGAATCAGGCTGACGATTGCAAGGGGATTCCATGCGTAACATGTAAGGGCGATTGAGGCCATTTGGTAAGAACATTGCTTGTTTCACCGACAGTTGAGAATTTTAGGAAATGAGAAGCTAGTATTTCATGTTCTGGATCAGAAATGAAATATGAAAGATCCATTCCGAATAGCGTGAACAATGAAGAAATATTAATTATTTATACAACAGTTATCGTGTCTGATAAACGCTTTTCAAGGCATCTCCGATGAATGAATATCAAGAACGACCGTTTATCACCAGAAGAGGAATGACAAAGAGGGCCCAGACCAGATAAGAAAAAGAGAGTGTACAGCTGTCATTCAATGTCAGAAAAAGAGCCTTCAAGAGAGAGAAAAGCTCCCTTATCACCAGTCATTTTCTCTCTCCGTTAGCCTTGATGTTGCTGGTTTCTACTCAATTCTCTGCGACTTTACAAAAACAAGTGCATTTTCCACATTATCGGGAGTGATCGGACGCCGTGATAAAGACTACAACGACGGCGCATCTGCCAGTCCACTATGATGGCGAAAATGTCCATAGCGCTCTCGTCATTCTCCCTATAGAATGTTTTGTCTTTCGGCGGTCGATTTGTGCATCACACTGCGTGCAATCAACCGCTTCCATTTCCCCTTTGTCTTCGTCTTCCTGACATAGTCTTGTTCCATTTCTTACGCCCTCATTATTATATCATGGTGTAAATAACCAGTAGTACTACTTCCCTTTAGATCCCCACTCCTACACAGTGGAATTCCATTCGTGCTGCATAAATCAGCAACTGCAACTTATAGTTGGACTCCAAGCCTACATGGGAAGAATGGTACATGTGCGTTTGGGCTCATTGCCAGGTAACAAAGTACGAACCCTCGCTTTAGATACCCTAGATAATGCATGAGATCGGGCACACTGTCTTTGATGGAATCAAGAAGCGGCTATTGATCACATTTGAACAGGTGAGAGGTGGAGCAGTTGTTGGCAGAGTGCCAAATCTCTGTTCTTGATTTCTTTAATTATGGTGGATTTGTGATTGTCTTTTGTTTTTTTCAGTGACAAGCTTATCTCTGACAGTGAGCTAATTGCAGAAGCTCTCTGACAGGGGCGGTCTGTGCAGATGATATCACTTCCTCTCATAGCTGAACGCGAATGCGGCGGTTCGAACGAATCAATTCCCATCAAGGAGTGACCTATGTGAAAGACGTAAAGGTGTGATCACCTCGGCTAATATTTAACTTTGCATTTGCGATCGAACAGGCCAATCAATAGCTCGCACAAATACTCATAGACCGTTTGCTTCCATTGATGATCTATGTAATCTTGCATTCTTTTTTCATAATAATGAAGGTGTACGCATCTTCTTTCAGTCATTCGATCAATGGCTTCGCGCTTAATGCCATAAGTGTGGAAGTGTCGGCAGCTTGCATGGTTTCGTGAATGAAACAAACACACATGCGCAGGGAATTCAAGCGATTGTGGGTGTATATTGATTTCTTCTCATTTAAAGTGACAACTTCAGGATGTAAAAAAGTTATCGGCCGTGTTCTCGAGGAGTTTCGCAATACGATCCACCCATCCGTGAAACGACACAGTTCTGCTGATACTTTATGATCGGCATGACAGAAAAATTGATCGGAAAAATGAATTAAGGAATGATTACGTAGTTGTTTTTTAAAATTTAAAGTTTGTTTAAAAATAATCAGTGATTCTCGTATCCTGTTTATAATTGTATGCTGATAAAATAATCAAGTTTGATGTTTGAAAGAAGGCTGATGTCGCGCGATAATAAATAAGTACAGAAAAAAGGGAGCAGAGACAATAAAAGAAGGAATGTCAGTGTACAGCTGTCATTCACTGTCAGAAAAGAGTCTTCTAGAGAGAGAAGAGCTCCCTTATCACCAGTAATTTTCTCTCTCCATTAGCCTTGATGTCGCTGGTTTCTTCCCGTTTCTGCTTCTTTACAACAATCAATCAAGTATATTTCCGCGCTCATCGGGAGTGATCTCCTGTATTGTTTTTATTATCGACTCCGAGTGTTTTCTCTTCATAGACTTTGGCGGCCACGCGGCCCACTTTCCTCCCACTGTATAGGCCGAAATATAAGAGTGTCATGGACATTTGCGCAACAATGATGAACTGTATATTTACGCAGTGATAAAGACTACAACGATGGCGCATCTGTCACTTCACAATTATGGCGAAATTGTGAATGACGCTCTAGTCGTTCGCCAGCCGGAATGTTTTGTCTTTCGGCGGTTGATTTGTGCATCACACTGAGTGGAATCAATCGTTTCCACTCTTCATGTCTACGTTTTCCATGCTTATCCTCCATATTCTCTTTTTATCGCCAGTTATCCTCCATACCTTTAGATATCCGCTCCTACACAATGGAAATCGATTGCTGCTGCATAGCTCAGCAGTTGCGACTCAATCTTTCTAGCTCACAAATAATTAATACGAAGGTACGTGAACTTTTGGGTTTTGAAAATAAATCCCCTCAATTTTGGTAGTTCAGACAGCCCACGGACTTCTCTTCTAAGTGAATATTCAAGGGAAGACTCATTGACAATCTGGCAGCGAGGTCATCGGCTCATCTGCCAGTGGTAGAGAGTCTACTAGAGAAAACTGCGGCTCCTGTTAACAATCGAGCTACTGAACATGATCTTGCGCTCTCCATAGATCAATATGCATTACGGGGCTGTCAGCACAGAATGGGTAAGTAAATTGATTTTTTCACTTACAAGTTGGAAAATTCAGGTTATTGAACTGGACCGTACAGTGCAACAACTGCCACGGCTTTCCATGCGAAATGGTATGAATGCAAACTGATTGCCTGACAGTCCATTGGGAATTTCAGAAGGTTGAAAGTTCGTCAGTTGTGTCACACACAACAGCCTCTCTCATTCTGCCATCTTCTAAAGAACGGATGATGAATATCTATATTGGAGGGTCTAAGAACGCATTTAGCAACGGTCATTATTACGATTATAGTATGATAATTATCGTTCGATAAGGATTTTCAAGCGAAATACATAATTAATGATTAATCATTGTCGGTTGAATTTGAGTATGAACTGTAAAAAGAAAGATTTGCTTAGATAAGAAAAAAGCAGGTTGCTCTCGGCTGTCAGTTAGAATCAGAGTAGACTATTGAAGAGAGAGAAATGCTCTCTTGTCACCTCTCATGTTCTCTCTCCGTTGGCATTGATGTCGCTGATTTCTTTACAATTCTCAGAGATTTCACAACAATCAAGCGATTTCTTTTTCATATTCGTCAATAGGGAGCTGCTGTATTGTTTCTGAATATTGTTGGCTTCCAAATCCTTTCCGATCCTTTTCTATCGCTTCTCCTCATTTCCTCTACCTGTCTTCCAATACGACACACTCTTTCTCTCTTAAATGTTTTGTCTTTCGGCCGTTGATTTGTGCATCAAATTGTGTGCGAAGAAGAAGGAGAATCGCTTCCATTCTCCTTCTTTGTCTACTTCTTCCTTCCCCAAATTCTCTTTTTATTTTTGCGTGCTCATTTTAATGGTGCAAATAACCATCAATCCTACGTTACTTCAGATGTCCACTCCTACACAGTGGAAGTCAACGAACGCTGCATAGATCGGCAGTTGAAATTTCACAGATATATTCCAAGTCTACACGTATTGGAACTTGACCAGTCTCTTAGTTCGTTTGTTACAAACACACTGAAAGGGACTCGAACTCCAAACAATTAGAGAGGTTCACAAAATAGTTTAAATATCAAGACATTATAGTGCCAGACATAAAGATTCACGGATCTTCCTTGCCAACTGCTATGCATCATGGGATTTCGGCAGATCGAATTCGTATGCACAGTAAATGAAATGAACAAGACTCATGTATGGGCTATTCGGGCGAGTTAGTGAACACATACATGGTTTGTTTCACTGCGGAATTGAAAATTTCAGGATTTGAAAAAAATCACCTCGATTACTCACGCAACGACGCGAAGCAATGAAGACTGCTGTGTGCCCGAAAAGAGAAGGATCTACTGCTTTTTTCGACAAATTGGCTGAAGCAAAGATTTCATTGCAGTAGCTTTGATTGAAAAATCAATGATTCTCGTATCCACTTTACAATTGAGATGTGATAAAAAATTTAAAGCAAATTGAACTTGCGCTATATTCTTCCCATTTCTTGGCAACTGAGTCAAGTGCACTGTGTTTTCTGATTAAAATTCATATCCGAGTGTAATTTTGTTTCATCTGCAATTGTCAACTGTCCAATAATAAACCATCCGAAATGCAAAAAATTGTGGAGGAATGGGGAATCGGACCCCAGACTTTTCGCATGCAAAGCGAGCGCTCTACCCCTGAGCTATACCACTGCGTGGTTCTGAAAGTCTTGAGCGGCCTCTTTCAGCCAATATCTTGGGACTGTTGATTTCCATATCTCTATCGTCGTTGTTGATAAAGTTTTCAAGGTAAACGAATTACCATACTGATGGGGAGCTCTATCTGTAGAACAAGGCTAAAGGGGGGGGGGGGTTAATGGGCACGAGGGGAAAACAAAAAAATAAGGGCATGCAGTGTTTCTTGTCAGGGGAAAAATTTTTTTATAAATTT
>JACMIF010002357.1:8029-18434 GCA_014805445.1 Diplogasteroides magnus | reverse complement strand
CTAAAATGCATCCAAACCACCACCGCCCTCCGTAAAAAATAAAAAATACTATTGAACTCTACTCCCGAATTAGAAACCCTAATCACTATCCCTATTATCCTACAAACAACATGCAAGAAGATGAGCTGTGCTTGCAATGAATACCATGAGCTCAAATTAGAGCAGTCTACTTGTGCACTTTCAAAATACGTCTTTTTTGCAACGGGATCTTTGTAATTTCGAAACTCGATCTTCTACTAAAGTCGTTCGACAGGAAATGCGTAAATGTTTTTTGTTTAATTTATCAGAGCAGGGAGACCTCGATATCGAATTTATTCACCACAGATACTATTTATAGAAACGTAGAAACATACATATGCCATGAGCTTGAAATTATCATTGCCTTATTGTTGCCCCAATGAAATGGAGAGGGCATTAAAATCGTAAATGGGAACCCCTCTTGCTCTCTGACCCTAGTTCGTGGTCAATGTATGCGTTTCACGTGTCCGGCCGGACTCTGGACTCCTCTGGTGCATGCCCTAAACTTTCCAGGGGCCCCTGCAGAAACTTTAGTGTCGCCAGTTAGAAGGCACACGCTCTTAATCTCTAACCAGATCGGTGTTCTACGAGACTGAAAGACCGAGGTTTAGGGGAGAATTGGGAAGGTAAGCTCCTCATGCCTTGCAGACTGACTGCATATGCACTGCTCCGTCCGGTCGCACACTTTGTAAACACACCGAGGAGTCCGCCTCCCCTCTGTACTCTCCACTATTTTCTTGGTCTAGAAGATTCAGGATGAGGGAGAGGAATGGAGAGAGTCTAAAACAGAGAGGAAAGCGCGGAGCGCGCTAATGTTCACGAACGAACTGACGCAACATGAAGGGGAAGCAACAATCTAGGAACCAGGGCTAAATCAAGAGGAACGGGGGAGAAGGACCACAGCGCAATTGTACGCCAATGGCGAAATGGATCATTGATGCGCGAAGTGGTGAATGTTATATAATATCGAACGAACAGACGCAGCGCGATCACCGGAGCATCAAGAGGCGGGCTAATTCCTGCAGAGGAATAAGTGCGGAGCAAAGGAATAACTCATGCGTTAAAACGATTGAAATCAGAAGAACGGGCGTATTCTCCAATATCACGACCATCATAACAGCGTGTAAAGACACGGAATGAATATTCAGGAGTGACGGGTGTAGAGAAGAAATGAAACGCGAGGTTGCAACAATTTTGGACTACGGCTATAGCAAGATGAACGGTGGGGATTGTAACATCATGAGTGAGATGTAACATATCTAGAAACGCTGAAACATATTTTTCTTGAGCTTGAAATTATTTGTGAAGGCAAAATATGACGGAGGATTGACAGTTCCAAATTGGAACTTACAATAATCAGCATTTTGTCCGAATTTTTGATGAGATTCAACATCAAAATAAAAATAAAATTTAAAGAAAAATGTAGGAAATGTGGTGAAATGAAAACGAATAATTGCATCAAGATTGTCATTTTGTTGGCATGGAAAAGGAAGGAAGCGCGCTGATCGCTGACTGCTACTGGAAGGGATATATGAACTTGGGCATGGGCAATGAGAGAGCTGGCCTGATTCATTTCTCATGAGCGGTCCTGTGTCAACTTTAGCGTGACTACAGCTCGCTAGAAAAGAATGACTGGGGGCGAAGAGACAAAGTTTTTGCAAGTCAATTCATTTCACAGCGGGGTGCAACATGCATAGGATATGCGCGTGAGAAAGGGGCGAAGGACAACTGTGCCATGGGCATTTGCGCCATAATGGCGAAACTCCGTAGTTTTCGTCGTTTTCTATTGCCAACTGTCCAATTCACCATTATGGCGCAAATTATCTTGGTACATTTGTCTTTCACCAGTGAGAAAACTGTGGATATCTCACCGTCGAAACACTAGGCTTTCTAATTCGGGAGTAGAGTGCATTCGTCTGTTGTCTGATTCAAGAGGAGCGGTTGTCTATTGCATGAATGAGACAACCGCTCCTCGGGAAACAGACAACAGACGAATGCACTGTACTCCTGAATTAGAAATCCTACGAAACACATCCCGATTCGACAGTGGAGGGTAATGAAGTGATGAAATAACATACAAAAATTACAGCGACAGTCGGTCAAGAAGATAAGAAGCGTACTAGAAAATAACAGTTCGGTTTTGGCTTCATAGGATATTAAATATCCTAACTGATCTGTCGCTCTGCCTATATATCTTACATTTGAAACATATTCCGCGGCGTCGAAATAGCACGTAAAATGAGAGACCAGGGTGGCATCCAGACGTGAGACTAGGAATAACACTTCGGTTCTGGATGCCTAGGATATTGTTCTCATTGTCAGGAATAGAGTGCAGTCTCCCCTCCACTCGTTTCTCTCGTTTTCTCAGCTATCTATTAGTATGGAAGAGCCCACCGCGCATGGGAGGGGAGCGCGGTCGAGTTTCACCAATACCCTGGACAAAGTTCGTGCAAGCACAAAACTCTACAGAATTGGTGACTTGTTCGCATTTTCAACCTAAACAGGGACTCAGCGCAGCGAGGACTCACTGTTCGAATAGGACTCTACCAAGGCGATTGCTCTGACAAGTTCTGATTTATTATTTTGTTGCAAGATCAGCACACATGTACACAGCAACTCCAACAAGGATGCGAATGCTAATACATCAGAATTGTTACATATCTGACAATGAGTGTGAGCAAAAAATAATTCATCATGCGTTGACACGCGGAAATGAGAAACAAGCACGCAACGCTCACAGTTACACGCCTATGAGATCTGGAGTAGGCAGATTGAGGGCGCAGAGAGCATCCCAAACCGATTGACGATCTCTATGTACAGTGGCCTATGAAGTGAGAGGAGCCTCCCCAGTCTCTTCGAAGTTGTTTGTGTGCGCACAAAAAACAGTCATGGAAATTGTCGAATCTACGCATGGTAGTTTCATACTGTCATTTGTAACGGATATGAATTGTCATTCGTCAAAATGTCAGTTTTAGAGAATTTGAGAAGGGCCTGGAGAAGTAAAGATATTCGATTCGCTTTTCCGAGCAGTTTTATCTCAGATTCACATAATAGAATGGTTATCAAAATCGAGTAATCCTTCATTAGGCAACGCTTTATGGAATTTCTAACCTTCCCTATCTCGTCGGCGCTCGGAAGAGATTGAGGAGATTAGAATTTTCCTATGTATGCATACTAGACATCATCATAGACGGCAAATGTTCAACTAAATGGCTGTAGAGAAACATATACCAAAACAAAATAATCAAACTGCTAACCACATTATTAGACGAGGAAGAGTGAATAGCGAGGGTGGCGCGTGTGAGTCTTTCAGTGTATTCGTCATGTCTCTATTCTCCCCAGTGGGGTTGTCTATAAAATGCAGGCACAACCGCACAGTTGGGAGTGGAGACATGACGAATTCACTAAAAGACTCGCATGCGACACCCTAGATATTGGTGAGGGTGGCACTCGCATAAGAAATGTTCTAATAGTTCACAGCTGGAGCGAGGACAGAGATTGCCAATTATCTAATAGACAAAAAGGGGACAGATTCTGCTTATTCATAGTCTTCTCAATCTTATGAGAGTCTATGTCTCATATTAGACATTCTAAATGAACTGTTACTCAAAACCTCATTTTCTTACAAGTAGCCTTCGTGAATAATTCTGATTTGAAAAGCGACGAAACGGCAGGAAGAAATGAGAGAGCACATTCAGTCAAAAAACCTAACGAA
This sequence comes from Diplogasteroides magnus, assembly GCA_014805445.1. Lineage (NCBI taxonomy): Eukaryota > Metazoa > Nematoda > Chromadorea > Rhabditida > Diplogasteroididae > Diplogasteroides > Diplogasteroides magnus. The sequence goes on along the minus strand of JACMIF010002357.1, from coordinate 14,701 downwards.
CGCGCTAGGTAAAACAGTTGGGCTGGGATGCGCAATAGGTGACGGACCGGAGGTTCAATGGAGCAATATCAAGGATCCGGATACAAGGGCATGGGGAGATTAGGCACAATCTCCAGCTTCTATCTCCTCCTCCTAGTGGTTTATTGCAATGGCACATTGACCACTTTTTGGGTTATGTTTCATAAAAGGTTAATTTTTAAATATATAATAGCATTGAATCATAATCCATAAAGTTGTCAATGTCTGCAAAGAGAGTGAGAAGATGAGGATGAAGATGACTCTAGCAGATGAGTGAGTGCATAGCCCGGGGAGAAAGAGAATGACGTTCCAGGAGGAAATGGGCCATACGCAGCTGTGCAATCTTTGCATGACGAGAGACCATCGTGAAGGGTGAAAAACAACTGCGCCATGAACATTTGCTCGCGTGATATCGGTGAAATGGACCCTTTCACCGTCCAAGTGACGTCACGACACCATTACGGCGCAATTGCCCACAACACTCTTGCGCTTCGTCGATTTGCCGCCCGGTTAATATGCAGCTGTGCAATCTTTGAACGATGAGAGACCATCAAGAGGGGTGAAAGACATCAGCGCCAGGGTTCTAAATAGGCAGTGAAGTGCATTTCTCGTCCGTCTAATCCCCTCAGAGCGGTTTTCTATCGCTCGCAGAGACAACCGCTCCGAGGAAATTTGATGAATGAGAAATGCACTTTATTTACTACTGATTTAGAAACCCTGATCACCATGGAAGTTCGCTTGCGCCATATGGGTGTAATAGACACTCTCCAAGTGTTCATCTCATCGGCGCAGATGTCCTTGACACTCTCGCGCGTCACCCATTTATCGCTCTGTTAAGATGAAATTTATTATTATTGTAGAGATGAAAGGAGAGAAAAAAATTAACTACTACAAAGAATCGAGAGCTAATACAGCAGTAATGTTGCGTAACTGAAAAATTCGGCATGCGTTGCGACACGGAAATGAGAAACACAATCGACAACGTTCACAGCTAGTGACTAGGGTCTTTTTGCATTTCTCGTCCGTCTCATTCGCTCACATCTGTTGCCTGTCAAACGTAGAGACAAATGCTCCGCGGAGATTAGACGAACGAGAAATGTGCTTTACTACTGATTTAGAAAATCTTGCAATGGATATTTGCCTGCGCCATATGGGTGAAATAGACCCTTTCGCTGCTCATTTCATCATAATGGCGCAAGTTCGCCACTTTTTTCCTTCTCATTTATTGATTGTTATATTAGAGGGAAACGTGTCAGAGGGATTAACTGCCACGAGGAATCGAGAGATATTACAGCAGTGATGTTGCATAACTTAAAAATACTCGACATGCGTTGCGACGCGGAAATGAGAAACAATTTCGACAAAATTCACAGTTAGAAACTAGTATTCATGAAACGCTATTTTTTGCATTCCTCACTCGTCTAAATCCCTCTGAGCCGTATTACATATCACGATTTTCAGGACGCAAATTTCATTACTATTTTAGGACGCGAGTTTTACAGAAGCAAAATATTATCAATTATGCAGTTGACTGAAGTGGCGCAAATATCTGAACGCGAGCCCAAAGGCCAGAAAATTCAGAAGACACGTGAAGAAAATTCATGCGAAGAAACATAGAGGAGGAGCGCAGAAGCGGAAGTGTAATTTCAGGGGTCCACCCACCATGGATCAGAGTGAACGAGGCATTGGGTATTTACTAGGGCTCTCTTATCAAGAAATTATTGACAGCTGGCGACCTCCTAGCCGCCTAAATATCATTTCTAGCGACCGTCTCTGCGAAATTAGTAACGATCGCCGAGAATGAAGTTAGACGGCTATGAGGATACCGGCTGTCAATATTTTCTTGATAAGAGAACCCTAGTAATTACACGAAAGAAAACAGAAACACAAAGGCCATGACGATGCGACGAAAAAAAGATGTAGACTTCAATGTAACTTGTATTTATTTTTCGAAATTTGGAATAAACATTTTTTCGAACTGTGTACATATGTTTCGATGATACAGCAAAAACTGAATGCCTCTGAAAATCAATTCGTTACTGTTCGTTACTTGTGTTGTATTTGATAAATCGCAAAATCAAATATGTTTCGACAACCCGTGAAAAGTAGAGCTACAAAATTTCTTCACAACCGCCCACTTATGTTTCGTCTAGTATTGAAATAGGCCGAAAAGAGGGAAAGTCGGTAGACCTCAGATTGCGTAGCAAGTAATAAGTAAGTAACAGTAAATAATCTACACTTTAAGCTTGCGATGGAACTACGTGAAAAGCTTTGTGCAATTGTGCCAACATGGCAGCATGTGATACATGTCATCATGGCGCCACTGTCAAATGCCTTAACCAAACACAATAATAATCCATCCTCTGATTTCTAACCTTTTCCTTCAACCAGGACCTGACGTCGTCGGTTTTTGCAAGCGTTTGCCTAGTGGGTGGGGTTGATTTCGGCGACTTTTTGCCTTTTCAATTACTTTTTGCCTCTGCATCCTCTCGTGGTTGCTCATATTGAATGTGCCAGACTCCGACATTCAAGAAAGGGGCTCAGACGTAAAGCTGGCGAAAGAACTGCAGTGCTTTCGGTTCTGTTCGATCTCTCAGGATTTATAAGTATAAATAGGTCAGAGACGACGTCTCGGAAGAGATGTCGGACAGGAAAAGTCATTGCTTTTCGTCGCCCTTGTGTATAAGTAATCCGAGAGAAAACTTCCTCAGTTCACTCGCCGCCGCTCCACTGGCCCCCTCTTAGATCGTGAGAAATGGGCAAGATCCTTCGTGGATTCTGTCCGACCGCAACCTGAATTTTGCGGATACTATGCTCGAAAGGCTGGAATCGAAGGCACATATCGGAACGAAAAATTGTTTGAGAACGATAATTTATTCTTGAACCCTGCAGAGACGCTTCACTGTAGACAAAAACCGGTGCAAACAATTACAAAAACAGATTTTAAATGTATGGTGTCGCTTATGGTGACTATATTGACAGCCGCCTTATCGAGCCGCCAAATTACACTCCTAGCAGTCGTCACTCACTTCGCAGAGACAACCGCTAGGAGTGAAATTAGACGATTCGAAATGGTGGCTGTCAATATATTCACCATCAGCGACACCTTTTTTTAAAATGGATTTTGCAACACCCGTGCCTGGCTATACTGGGATTGGTCAATCTAAGTCGAATACTGGAATATATAAGGGCCGGAGTTGAATAAAACGTTCCGCTCGATTCAACTCCTCCGAACGGGAGATAACCACAGGAGGTGCTCAGTTAGCCGTAGAATAAGTCAAACAACAATCGAGTTAGAACAATGCTCTATAACTGAGGAAGGAATTAAATGGTCCGTAGATGAGGTTAATTACACCCTGTTAGGTTGATTTTGGGTGGGATCGCGCATCGCGAGGCCTGGTTTATTATGCATCCTAACTGAACTGTTCCTCTAGTCTATATATCTCCCAGTTGAAGCATATCCCGCAACGACGAAATAACACGCAAAAATGAGAGACCAGGGTGGAATCCAGATGTGAGAGGCGTAATAACAGTTCGGATAGGATGCATAATATTCGGGGTTAGGACACGGTCAGGTAGAAGCTCCAGTACATAACGTTGAAGATGAGGAAGACAGTGGGAAAGATGATTCGGCATCGTTCGTCGATCCGTTGGGCGACTCGGTATCCTCGAAGATGACGGACGTCGTTAGCCCATCGAAGAGCGCGTCTCGACGCATTCAACGTCTGAAGTGGAACGAGGTTAGTCGAAGACATTTTAAACCGCAATTATTTCAGGTTCATCCCCTAAATTCCCCTAAATTGATTTATCTTACCGGTGTAACGCGACTCAGAAATCATACTTGCATTGCTACTGCTGGGATAAATATGCATCATAAATTTTATCAGGTATAATTTTATAAACGCCCAACACGAATGACGAATATTAATTCTTGCACGCTCTCCTTGCCAAAAATGCTTGCGTGAAACATATTCAATCTGGCCATATTTCATGACGCTTCGCATCACGCATCGGATTCTAACGCACGAAAGCAACATTTTTCGTTGCGGGTCCCCGGGATTTTGAGGTGCTATTCGAAGGCGGAATTGCTCCCTCAGAAGGTCTTAGGCGCAGGACGAATTCATCACGTGCGACGCTAATTAAGGAACAATTTGCGCCCCCACGGCAATTTTGCGCGTAGATGCGGCGTATTTTGGTCCCAGTAGCTAAGAAAAGGCAACGTTTTAGGGGTCATCGCAAAGTCAGGGAATTTTTTTTACCGCACCACTGTATACGTCTTCACAGTCTATGATGTGTTTGGAACGTTGTTGAGAAGTTTATCCTGAAACCTCACGTTTTCTGACATTTTACATATTTCAAAAGCTATTTTTAGTCTCTTATGAGCGATTTAGTCCAATTTCGAATAAATGAAGATCACATGCATGTGAAGCATCGCATTTAGAACAGAAAGCATAGGCTATGCTCAATCCTTCTCTATTTCTCTTCAGAGGACGAACTCTCTAGTAAGATTGTGCTCGCACGATCTTTTTCTTGTTTAGAAAGCCCGAAGAAGCGTGCACGGAACGGAGGACATAGTATACACAGGACATGGGTTCGGTTTTAGGGTACCTTTGACTTTTAAAATTTAATTTTTTATTCACTTTAGCTTGTAAATTAAGTTGACTACTGGTGTCAGATAGCGGAAATTGTAATTAAATGATTTTTTTATCCATCACCTAACGACAATTCACTGAACACAATGAATACCCACCCTCTTTCTCATCCGCACGAAGCTTATCTGCTTCTTCCGTCGCAGTGGAACAGAGGCTGAGGAAGTGTGACCGTTGCCGGGCAGGAGGCTGAAAGGGAATGAAATGAGTTTCGACTGGTGCTGTTATGGCCAAACAGATCCGATTGAATGATCGCTTTGGGCCTCGGTGTTTTCAGGAACAAAATAAACTCATAATTGCCCAGCGAGTTGGAGATTGATGTCACTATATTGGTTATGCACCCTAACTGTATTGTCTCTCATTTTAAATACTATTTAGTCGATTCTTTGATCATAAAGAGTGCTTTAGCATATGTTTCATCAGGAACATATTTACATGGAAATGCGGAGTAATAATGTCGATCGACCCACTTTCCATTCTCCGCATCCACCCTGCCATTCAGTCCCTTTAGTCTCGGCTCGTTCTCCTCTTCTTCCCGCAGTGTCTTCAGTAGAATATGATGACCTCTCACAGATGACATGCCGAGGTCGTCATCCGTCTGAAGTTTAGGACATTACAGAATGGACCGCATCAATTCCTCGGTTTTGACAATTTGAGGAATGCACAACCACAAAAGTGAATTTTGTCATAGGCCGCGTTACAGTACAGGATTACTAAATCGGCAGTAAAGAGCAATTGTCATTCGTCTAATCCTCTCACAAGGGAAGGTCGCGGACCTAAGGCGAGGTTTTTGATCCTACTATGTATTGTTCGAGAGCCCTTGACGAGGGAACACTAAAACCACTTTACTTTTCTATGTGGAGTTTTTTTATAAGAAGTTATGGAAAAAAATACCGAAATTTTGGGTGACACTTTTGAAAGTTCCTCCCATTTTTATGCCTTGTCCAGTAAATTTATTAAAAATCCTGTGCAATGTACCAATCAAGTACTCTCCACTGCCGGTATGTTCGACCCTCGGTGAAGCCTGCTTCTTGCTGTAGAAAATCCCAAACATTGCATTTTTCACCAAAATTTTGGTATTTTCTTTCCATAATATAAAAATACTCCACCTTGAAAAGTAAAGGTGGTTTTAGTGTTCCCTCGTCAAGGGCTCTCGAACAATACATAGAAGGATCAAAAACCTCACCTTAGGTCCGCGACCTTCCCTTGTGAGAGCGGTTGTCTATTCATCGTTGAGTGCCACTTTCTGTCATTTCCTACTCCTCACCAGTTCATCGATCGATGATCGCGTGTTCATTCCAAGTAGATTCAGTGCTGTATTCCTAATTGCCTTAGGCCGCTCCCCTCTGGCGATCTCCAGGTTCTTCGCGTAGTGGCAGATGGTGAACTCGATCATGACACCGAACACGAAGCCCTGCATTTCTGTCATTTTCCAAAACACACCATACAAAGACGTGTTTGCCATTTTTCTATTCCATGTCGTATCATTTGATATAATCCAACCTGGTGAAGTAATTTTCCAATATTTTCAAATTTTTATTGGAAAATTCAGTCAGTCATTCTGTAAATACCACAATTTGTATGCACTGTGTGGTGTAGCTACGTTCTGCCTTTTCCTATGTTCTAGCAATTAGTAAATCTCACCATGCACACGCCCATCCACACGTCGATGGCCTTCATGTACGAGACTTCGGGGAGCGCGAGTTCAACTCCGTTGGCCTGCATTTCAAAAGAAATTATTATTATTATTATTATTATTTGTGTGTTTCACAATAATGCCATAAAACAAACATCAGCCTGGAATTGATGTGTGAACATTGGTTAGTTCGAAAAAAATACAAATACAATAATGACACAGTGAAAATGTGAAGTGCTAAAAGTACAGGGTGCGCCATAATTACCCGAACTCGTATTATCGATGGTATATCAAGAATATGAAAGCCTATGATCATATCTTATTTTATAGTGATAGTAGGGTATATGATCCTAAATTCCCGCGCACTTA
>JACMIF010002356.1:0-18435 GCA_014805445.1 Diplogasteroides magnus | reverse complement strand
AGTGCTTGGATTACTGTAGCTATAGTAAAGATTACGGGTGATTAACAACACATTTACTATATGTTTTCTTAGTTGTGAGCATGTTCTTACTGTAGTTGCAGCTCGAGGAAGCATTTCTGCACCCAATAGCATTGGGGTCACCCCAATAGCATTGGGGGGTACCCCAATGCTATTGGGGTAGTGAGTCTCGAACCCAATGCTATTGGGGCGATATTCAAATGACCCCAATAGAACGTCACCCAATGCTATTGGCGAGACTGATGACCCCAATAACATTGCTTTCAGTATTGTTTTTGAAACCCTACTCTCTAGGTAACTACGCCCACCAAATCTCGGACAAAAAAGAGAGCCTTTCTCCCTCCCCGTATTGGATTCGGTCCCCCAATTCACATGAAATTTCCCACGGACGTTCAAATTTTGTTCAACTTCAAATAACTTATCCTTTTTTGCATGGGTCTGACTGCTTTCCGCAGTTTCCTTCTCCTATCTTCCGTCTTTCAAGGAAAAGCCTTTTCCCAAAAGTTTCGTCTATTCAGACTTACACTGATGAATCTCCATTCATAATAGAAACTTTTCAATGGATCGTTCGTCGAATACGCTCGCAGACTATTTATCTCTTTGATGACAGATATGCAACATCGAATACGTTTATTCTCTTGCGCTGTCTCAATAATGATTCTGTGCCCATATATCCTCCGTTAGTAGCCATTCATTCAACTATTACTCATCATTCCGTCATGTGCAGTTGATTCGACTAGATAGACAAGACAACTGCGCCATAATGTTGAATTGGGCATTTACACAACGCTAATTACGACAATGATAGCGAGTTTCACCATTTCACCTTTGTGGCACAGGTCGTTCCAACGAGTGGATACGACACAATTACTAGATTGACATCAAATATTTTTGGGAATCAAGCACGCATCTCGTCCTAACTTCCTCCGCACGTATGTACCTAGGCATAAAATTCCCGCAGACGTTCAAAGAACTTATCCCTGTTTGCATTTCCCTGATCCGCGGTTCCCTTCTCCAAATTTCCCTCTTTCAAGGAAAAGCCTTTCCCTAAATGTTTCATCTATTCACGCTTGTTCAGATGTAACGCCATTCATAGATTACACGATAGAATCTTTGGCGAAATGAAATGAATCAACGGCCTCAATGAATATTTCTTCAAATGTGTCCACTAGGGAAGAGCGAACGAGACCGAGAGTAAAACCAGACTAGGGGAAAACGAATTTGCATGAAAGGAGAGAATGAAACAAGACTGCCGTGCGAGGCGGAAAATCTACATTTCTCGTTCTTTGTCTCGAGTCTTGTTATTTATGAACAACCATAGTGCCCACGAATAACATCTCAGATGACTGATATGCAACAGCAAATAGGTTTATAAATTATCTTGAGCTGCCTCAACAATCCCCCAGTCATAGCTTCTTTTAAATACTAGTCATTCATGTGAATTCTCACTAATTTCTCCTTCATGTGTAGTTGTTACGCTGAATTTATGAGAAAAAAGCACGCCTTGGACACTTGCGCAATAATGGTGAAGTGGAGACATACGCAATGAGGATGGCCGCAATGATGGCGCATCTATCCACTTCACCATTATGGCGCAATTGACCATGTCGCACTTTTCTTTGGCCCGAGTGATTATGATAAATCACAAGAATGACATCAAATTTTTTGGGATGCACAAAACTCTGGTCTTTGCCCCCTCTGTGCTAATGTACCTAGCAGGGGTTCAAAAACGGTAAATTTGAAGTCATTCTACTCCGCCGCGCGGTTGTCTATAATGGTGTGAGACAACCGCGCTCCGGAGAAGAATGACGATAAATTTATCGTTTTTAAACCCCTAGTACCTAGTCCAGAAATTTTACTTCTTATTTGCCCTCTCATCGTAGGCATGACGACTGGATTCAACTTATTCTACATTTATCTTGCATCGATGCGTCTTTTCTGCTGAACGCATACAATGCAGTAAGAACTAACCTCCGGTTTTAACTCCCTCCATACTTACATTCCCGGTCGAGTACATTTTCCTTCTTATTCACCTCCATCCCAAGTATGATGACTACATAGACACCTGCTTTTTCCATGTTTACCTTGCGTCGATGATCAGCATGATTGTATGTTTCACAGCAACTATATATTTCTCAATCTATTCTTCTTGTTAATGTAGTATCTCCAGATCTGGACCGTCACGAAAGTATGAACACATAGTAAAAGGTCCATTTCTCAACTGAAATACGCAAACTCGGCCTTCAAAGCCACGAATATTGGATTCGACCCCTGTTCACATAAGATTTCCCACAGCCGTTCAAAGAACTAATCTCTTTTTTGCAAGTATCTGACTGCTTTCCGTTGTCTCCTTCTCCGATCTTCCGTCTGTCAAGGAAAATAATTTCTTAAAAGTGTCTTCTATTCACGCTGGTTCTGATTAATCCCTATTCATAACAGAAACTTTTCAATGAATCTTTCTACGAATGTGCACACGGACTACCTATTTGATAACAGATATGCAACAGCGAATATGTTTATAGATACTCTTGCGTTGTCTCAATAATGATTCTGCGTCCATGTACTCCGTTAGTAGTCAATCATTCAACTATTACTCATCATTCCGTCATGTGCAGTTGGTTCGACCAGATAGACAAGACAATTCGCCATAATGACGAATTGGACATTTACACAACGTTAATTACGACAATGATTGCGAATTTGACCATTTCACCATTGTGGCGCACAGGTCTTTCCAACGAGTGGATACGACAAAATTACACGATTGACATCAAATCTTATTGGGAAGCAAGCACGCCTCTGGTCTATAATTCCTCCGCGCGTATGTACCTATGCCTAAAACTTTATCTTTTAATGATTCTGTGCCCATGTCTCTATCATCGTAGGCATGGTGACCAGATCCAAACATTTCGATGTTTTCCTTGCGTTGATATACCTTTTCCGTTAAACTCCTGTCATGTCTCATTATCCCGCACGCCCGTTGGTTGATCTTTCAATCTGCTAACTTTGAAGATGTATCTGATTGTATGTTTCACAAGGATTATCTATTATTTATTATATTAACCCACGGACGATATGTTTCAGCGAATATGTTTATACTCTTGCGCTGCCTCAATAACGAACATCCTCTAACACCCGTTTCTAGTCATTCATGCCTTAATCTTTCGATACTCCTTTATGCGCAGTTGTTTCGTTGATTGACTGGATGAGATACAAGTAAGCCATAGAAATTTGCGCCACAATGGTAAAATGGACATTCACGCAGTGAGAATGACCGGAACGATGACGCGTTTGTCCATTTCACCATCATGGCGCAATTGACCATGACACTCTCGTCTTTCGCTCATGACCCAGTTCATTCAGTTGAGATGACTCAGTTATGAGAACATGTGGTGTGATATCGAAAATAACACTATAGAAGACCCTCTCTCCATTCAGAAAGGGAGATATATTTAATCTCGTCCCCTGTGCTGAGAGTTTATATCTTGATTCTCGCTAGATAGCTACGCCCACAAGACGTAAGACACTAAGAGGAAGTGAATATTCTTCTTGGGAGTCAGAGCCTCAATCTCAAATTGGATTCGGTCTCCCGCCTCACATACCATTTCCCATAGACGTCCAAACTTTCTTCAACTTCAAAGAACTTATCACTTTTTGCCTGAGTCTGGCTGCTTTTCGTAGTTTTCTTCTCCTGTCTTCCGCCTTTCAAGGAAAAGCAGATTTCACAAAATTTGGTCTATTCATAATAAAAACCTTTCAATGAGCCTTTCTTCGAATGCGCACACGGATAAGGCTGATAAGCAACAGCGAATATGTTTATACTATTGTGCTTCCTCTTCCTCGAACGCCCTTTTCTAGTCATTCATACAGCTCAAAGGAGAATGCGGAGGTAAGAATTGTATGGACCACCTAAATTATTACCCTGCATTGATGGTGAAATCGTGACTTTCCTCATTATCTCGCACGCTCGTGAGTGGACCTTTTCAATTCACTGATCTGTGAGCATTCATGTCAATGTATGTTTCACAGGATTTATATATTCGTCATTCTATTCTTCAAGTCGATAGTGCGTGTCCAATTTCTGAAAGAAAAAAGAATTAATTTTCAATCCATTCTGAAAATGATCAGTAGGGAGAGCATGTGTGACTTCTGCTCGAAGACAACGACTATAGAAGACCCTCCTCTGTCCAGTCAGATAGGGACAGACATCCAATCCCGCGTCCTGTACTGGGAGTTTATCTCTTGAATCTCCCTCTAGAGAGCTACGCCCACAAGACCGAAGAGATAAAGAGGTGGATATATTCTTTTTGCGAGCCAAAGGTAATACCGCAAACCCCACATTGGATTCGTTCCCCCACTTCACAAGTCAATTCCCACAGACCTTCAAACTTTATTCAACTTCAAAGAACCCTTTTTGCATGTGTCTGGCTGCTTCTGAAGTATATTTTTCCAATCTTCTTTCTTTGAAGGAAAAGACTTTTCCTATACGTTTCGTCTATTCACGCTTGTTCTGATTATCCCTATTCACAGAAATTGTTCAACGTATCTTCGAATTCTGAAGTCAGAAATTCTTCGAATGCGCCCACTGACTATTTATCTCTTTAATGGCTGATATGCAACAGCGAATAGGTTTATGCTCTTGCGCTTCCTCGACAATGATTTTGTTACTATGTCCTCTTATAGTCACTCAAGTCAACAATAACTCAATCTCCGCCCCGTGTAGTTGCTTCGCTGAGTTACAGAATGAGAGACTGGTGCCCATGGATATTTGCGCCATCGTGGTGAAATAGACGCATACGCAATGATAATGATGGAAATGAATTGTCTATTTCAGCATTATGGCGCAAAAGTCCATGGTGCTTTTATCATTTGAACGAATGACATCAAATGATTTTGTGAAGCATTATTCCCTCTGCGAGAATGTACCTAGTCCAGAAACTTTTTCTTCTTATTTACTCTCTCATCGTAGGCATGGTGACAGGATCCTAGCTTTTTCGATGTGTACATCGCATCAATGCGTCTTTTCGGCTGAACTCATACAATCAATGAGAGCTAACCTCCGGTCTGCCTCCGTACGGGCTAGGGGACATTTTGGAACCGGAAGTTTTGGAGCCGGTGCAGACGGTGTCCAGTTCCAAAATGTTCCCGTTCCAAAAAATGTCCCCTCGCCCAGTATGTACATTCCCAGTTGAGTATCACTTTTCTTATTTATTCACTCTCATCCCAAGTATGCTGACAGCAGAAGCACCTGCCTTTTTATGAATACCTTGCTTCAAAGCTCCTTTTCTAGTGAACTCGTGACATGTCTCATTATCTCGCATGTTTGTTGGTTGATGTTTTCAATTTACTGATCTTTCAGTACGCATTAGATTGTATGTTTCACAGGACCTATTTATTCCTCATTCTATTCTACTTGTCAATTTGTTGTACCTGAACATATTTCTGCGATCGTAAAAAAATCCCTAACTTGTTATTATTTCGCAGGTAATGACCCCTGTCATCCTCTTCCTGGGGTTTCTTGTCCCTCTTGCCTCCGGGCAAATCTCCGTCACCACCACGGACTGGCTGCCGGACATTACACTCAGTGAGTACCAGGGGTACTAAATCGGTAAATTTGTCTTCATTCTTCTCCTCCGGAGCGCTGTTGTCTATCAGAGAAGAATGAAGACAAATTTACCGATTTAGAACCCCCGGTGAGTACTGAAGTTAGTACTGGGATGATAATATGTGTCGAGCTGTGCGCTCCATGAATTTAATTACAGCTGTAATGAGTAAGCATAAACACCAGGGGCGGAATCGAGAGATTAACATATTTGTAGTCTTTGCGCACATATAGTGGTGCGATTTGAGTGCACCTGGCTATAATTACCTCGGCATTTTGTAGCCATAATGCTCTTCAACGAACATTCTGAGATGAGAGATGGCTAGTAGGGAAGGGAAGAAACAGTGTGGCGGTTTTGACTGAGAGAAGTGGTGCATTCATTGTGTCTCGATCGCAGAGAGGCTGTGGTTTCTTGTCGCCATAGACAACCGGGTCGAGGAGAATGAAAAAAGACGAATGCACTTCTCTCAATAAGCAACGCATCACTAGAATCTAAGCACATGTGCACATTTCTGTCTTCTAATCCCCTCTTGGATTCCGTTCCCTAGTGGCTAGTGATTACGGTAAATATTATTGCAACAAAATCAATCGCTCAGGGAAAGATAATAGACAACCTTAGCATTGATTACGGTAATCGTATTCAGACTCCTCCCGTCTACACCAAACGTACACGATGAACTGCGGCAAGGACACGACACGCTTGAACAGCACGTTTGCTATCTGGGACAAGGTACTGTAGCATGATCGAACTACCGTAATCCTGCATCTAGTCGATGATCTACAGTATCCTATCAGGCTTACGAACCACTGGTGACCATGGACAATATTAAGACACCGTAGGCTGTCCATGACTACCGTAATCTTTTTGTAAATAAGAACGGAGACTTACCATAACCTTCAAAACGCTCACAGTACCCCTGCAACATGTATACTCAAGAGCTACAGTAACCTCATACCGTAACCTACCGTATGTCAGGTATGGCGCTTGAACGAGACGCAGATCTCCTTCACGAGCAACCCCAATTACACGATTTTGGACAATGGAGGACGACTTCAGTAAGTGACATGTACATTTGCGCCATAATAGTAAAATGGACACATGAGCGTTCGGCTGTCTGTTAGGGCTTCTAAATATGCAGTGTGTAGTTCTCATTTCTGCGGAGTTATCTCAACATTCGACAGACGATACGAGTGGTTCAGACGATTAAGAAATGCACTTTACCGCCGATTTAGAAACACTAATGACTGTGTCACCACTCTGGCGCAAATAACAGCGGATATTGTTGTTCACCCGGGGATTAGCTGTTTACTCCACTGCTTGCTGTTTGTTGTTGTCAACAAACGCATACGAAGCCCCAGAAATACATGATTACCAATCGTGCGGTCTTCCACAATTGAGGCTATTGGCTTCCATTCCTTGCAGTAGTCTGAGGTAATCTAGTCAAGGATACCACCACGGACCGACTTTTGTCTGTCCACTCACTCGACCAGTCATCTATGATGAGCGGGAGAGATTGACTCATCGGAGCGCATGGAAGAAACACGGTACATAAGTCGTTCCCTAGTAACCACGATGTGTTGTGCAACACAACAAATACAAGACTTTGACGTTGGGGTTCCAACCAATAACGGCAGCTTTCACAGTCTTTTCAAAAAAGAATGTAACATTTGCGCTAAAGATTGTATTAACACTAATAAGCGTAAGGTGACATTGGGATCCGTGTAACACATGTACATCTAGAATAAATTTTTAAGAATCAACGACCTGGACTACCCGGATGCTGGAAGTTACGACTGTTGCGTGCGTCAAAACACACTCACGATTGCCTACAACTGCTACCGTACCAGATTCCAAATAATCAATACTACCGTCTCCAACTCCACAACAAACACGACGAAGCCCAAGCCCCGTGAGTTTGCTCTATTCGTAGTGATTTTCGAGCTCTTGAGTCATAATCAGATAAGTATGTCTGATTGAGAATGGAAGACTGCCCTCACTCATCACGCCCCGCGTTGACATGATGAATTTAATTTAATTGAGTCATAATCCGGCCGCGACGCGCGAGATTGATGCGTCGCGGCCCGGAAGCCAGATGATGTATCCCTCCCCCAATCTCTTTATTCATTCAGCTGTATGGAATGTCGACATGACGCGCGCGAGCACACTTTACGCAAAGATTGACGAGACTTACTACCTCAAGGTACGCAGTGAAAAGACATAACAAAACACGAGTGCGAACTGGGGACAAACACATCCGTTATTTTTGTTCCTGTGCGATTATCAAATCTTCTAGGAGAGTATAGATGAATATTGGAATTGGAAAAGTCGCATAGCTTTATAAGATCAGTGAAACATAACGGGATTCCCAAACAAATTCCAATTCCATTCCACCCCTTTATCCCCTATATTTCAGCTGTGGTCCGACAGCGTCAAGAACGTCACTTGCTTTGGAAGCGGAGGAATTCCCGCGCCTTTTCTTAGAACGGTCCGAAAATATTTTACTTTAAATGAAAATATATTAAATAATTAGAACTACCCCCACCGCGATGGCTTCAATGACCACGTGTTGATCGCATACTTCCAAACGAACTACACCGGCACGTTCGCGTGCGGCGCGTCGTACAATACGTCCACTTCTACCAGTTCTACTACGTTCTCTCCCATAAGGTCACTTTAATTTGTTTATTATTTTTTTAGATTTTATTTTTGATTTATTGTGTATTTAAATATTTAAGCGGATCCGGCCCGACTCAAGTGACCTTTACCATCACTCAGTCGGACACGATGACCAACCCAAGTGCACAGACTGCGCCCCAGGGAGGTATTCATGAGGACAGTTCTCATTCATCGTCTATTATCACGCTCCTCATTGCGACTATGCTCACGATCATTGCGAATCAGTATTGATTGAGCCCCATGAGGTTCTGTACCCGCTTTGGTCACACCTCGGTTACTGTATCTCCTACAATACTTGGCTGCAGTCTTGATTAATCCCATGAACCCATGCAGCTCTGATTATCATCATTGCGAATCAGCATTGACACAGCATCACAACTAGTGGTTCTAAATCGATAGTAAAATCCTTTTTTATTCTTTAATTCCACTCGAAGCAACTGTCTATCGAACTTCTGAGACAAGATTTTCGTGGAAATTAAACGAATGAGAAATGCACATTACTACCGATTTAGAAACCCTACTCTATACCCCGTTATTATCGTCTACTGTTTCCATCACATACTATTACTTCAATTCCTAAGCAAATATCACCGCAATTATATGCATAAGACAGTATTCACCAAATTCACTCATCTTGTTAACCATTTCTATCCAATTCTCCTTCGCCTCCGCGACATTACATGCAACATAATAGCTTCACCTGTGAAATACCAATCTGCGTATCACTGCTTCCGATTAGAACCTCCATTAATACTCATTTTCAAATACCATTGTAAACCAGTCCAATCATCTTCGCCCTACATCCCATCACTCCAACCCGAATCTGACATGTACAGAACCACCGTTGAAATTGTACCCACCCCTTAATCTATTTTGTCTCCTCGCACAACCCAATTTTTCAATCGACAATTTTATTTGTTTCCGAACACTTTCACCATGGAAAAACAAACTCTTCTCGGAATAATAAACAAATAACTAGTTGTCCTCATTGGAGGGTTGAGGTCATTAAATGATTCATAATCGACATTTCATCCTACTAGAACAAGGGATGGAGAGAGAGATGGCTACGGAAACACAAACAAGTGAAATGAGACCCTTGGAAATTGTTATTTAGGAACACTGAGAACTTCTGTATGCTTGTTATAGGTTTAGTGAGACCCGTAAGTGTTCGTAAATGACAATACCTAAGTGTCACATTGTTAAATACGCATATCCTAAAACAAAAAGAAACTGGACTAAGGTTGGGCAGCTTGAGTACGAAATGAGTTATGTTTCACTGCTCGGTATATCTTGACAGCTATTGGTTTCGTGAAACATAACTCAAAAAACTGCCAACACTAAACGGGACAAACTTGGCTGACTTAGGACTCCATCTTGGCGGGCTTCTTCATGTACGCGTCCAGTTCCGCATCCAATTGTGCCTCCGTCATCGGCCTCTTATTGTCTGCAATAGCATGGTTTATTTTTTTAAACTTACTGCCCTATCATTATGGTTGGCAGTTTGACTAGGTTTTCGGATATGTTTCACCGTAGCTACATAAATTGAATTTATAAGAGCTGTGAAACATATCCGAAAACCTAGTCAAACTGCCAACCTTACCTATCATCAACTGTCATTGCCCTAATGTGATTTTCTTAACTGAAACAGGCTGTATCCAACAAATTCCCTCAGCAGGGAGACTTATAACAGTTAGCTGTGACATAAATCAACCACGTACCAGGAAAAAAAACAATTATGCTCTTTCTGTCTGCAAAATGACAGTTAAATTTCCTAAACAAATTTCAGCAGCCCCAGCACCAACGGTCATTGATCAAAAATGTGATTTTTGCACTGAAGAACCTCTCTAGACGTGGAAATACTAAATTCATCAGTCGGTGAGACTTATAACTTATAGATGTGGTACGAATCAACCACGTATCAGATAAAAAATATACTTATTTTTTTTACGTTACCGATAAAAAAATGAATTGAAACAAGTTACCCAACCTCCCCTATCTCCTCCTGGTCCTCGCTTCTTTCCAAATGCAGTCTGTCCCCTTCTTCCTCCATCAGAGTCACCATCTTTGTCGCTGAGCAGTCTGGGATCGTGCTGCCAGCCAATCGGAACGGAACTGACAACATACATTTGCTTTACTTTAATTTAATAAAGTCCTCGTTCAGATAGTCCTCCTGTTCTACAGAGACAATTTCTAAGAGTATGAGTAAGAGCAGTGCAAGACTCCACAACAAGTTCACCAAAAAATTACAGGGCCGTTGGCCAAATGTTGCCAAATTCTGCGGGAACCCGGAGCGAAATTTGTCAAAGTTTGCGGATATGTCTCCGTAAAGTAAACCCTAGAGTCAGCCCACTTGACATGAGTATAACCAAGCAACATCTATATTTGGGAGAAAAAATATCAAATAAACGATGCGCACCTCCTCCTGTTCATTCCTCCACGGCCTCCTCCCCTCTGCATCCTTGGCCCTCTCTCCTCTCTACCTCTGCTCAGCCTTCCACCGGAGAGTCGACTGGTGAAGGGCGCGAAACTGGGCACGATGCCGCCCACCAATGTCATCTTCAGAAGACGACCTAAACATTACATAAACTATGTAATTTCAGCGGATTTTACTTGCCCCCAAAATCGACAGTCATGTGCATTAGCGATTGATAAACATAGTTCAAAAGGTGATGCAGCCGAGGGTCAAACGAGGGACGGTGGGAAAAATTATCCCGCGAAAGGCGGGTCGGTGGGGTGAAAAGAGTCACTGTTGAGCTACTTTTCTACCCCAGGGCGGGTCGGTGTGGGCCGATTTTGGGACCGAAAAGCGGATCGGTGAGGTCAAATTTGTTGACCCTTTTGAACTATGTTGATAAATAAAGTAAATCTACTTGCACCTTGGCCGAAAAAGTAATAACTAGGAAACGGAATACAAGCAGAAGTGCACATTTCTGTCCTCTAATTCCCTCGGAGCGTTGATGGACAACAGCTCCGAGGAAAATAGACGACAGAAATGTGCACTTCGGCTTGGGTTCCGCTCCCTAGTAATAACGGTAAATATCGAACCATCGAGCTTCAAGCCGACGAAATCCTTCATCATGCGAGTGGCATCGCCAACACCCGCAAACTTGGCGTCGGCGGTGCCGAGAGAAAGGCCAGCCTGCAAAAATATGCAATAAATGAAGCGATCAATCAAATCGGACAAATCTTGCGAGGTATCGCGGCAATACGACAATCTGCAGGGTTCGTGACAAAACATATTCATTCAGGTTGGCGCATTGATTTACAGGGTACTCAAAACGAAAACCGGCTCTACCCCAGTACAAAAATTATCATTGTTTCTGCTAAATGTAGGTGGGACAATGTGTATCGTGAATTTCTCGCAATTGTTCCCTTAACATAGCCACAAGATGAAACGGACTTACTTCATCATAATGGACGTTCGTCTTGACCAAGTTGTAGCCGTTGAACAGCTCCTGAATTTGAGAAAATTAATGTCAAAGGCTGAAAAATTCAAAAAAGAAAAATGTATCAATGATCCAGGCCAGTTCCCGAAGAACTACGATAACAAAAAAGGTATTGACGCAGGTGAAATACTAGTGTGGGGGAACTAGCCTCTCGGGGAACTTGCATGTGTCCCAAAAAGTCAAGAGTGTACTCACAATGAGATCTTCCGTAGTGACGTCCCTGCTGAGATTTCCAATATCCACTTTGGCAGATTCTTGTCTGCGAATCACTGAAAAGACATGCCTTTACGTTTTGCGAACACAATTAAGCTACAAAAATAGAGGATATATGTAGAGAATTTTTTCATCTCGAAAAGGAGGAATTTAATAAGCAGATATGGATACGTCAATAGGACGTATAAGTTGACTTTTCACTTTGTGAGGAGCATAAATGTAACTGTAGCACGAACAATCTTGCGGCGTTCCTTGCATATCCAACGGCGATTTTGATTGCATGCCATCTCCGAAATTTACGTGTTCTCTTCGGCGAATCATCCCGAATTTAAGAGATGCTAATTAACACCGAAACACAAACCTGAAGGCTTCCTGTCCTCTTGCTCCATTTGCAGAAAGGCATCATGCGTCCATCTCTGCAAAATGTTCGCTATTAATAAATGAAAGCCAAATTTAATCAGGATTTTTCCGTCGGTAAACTTGAACGAACCTTATCCTCCGGGCGAGAGGCATCATGCGTCCAGCTCTGCAAAAATTTCGCTAAAAACAAATAAAAGCCAAAATTTAAATAATAATCAATAAAATATTTCCACTGATCATAACCAAAACGTGAGCGAACCTTATTCTGCTCGCGGTGAATCTTGGTAACTCTTCCGATGTTGCTAGTTCTGTGCAGTCCGCCCGAAGGAAGAGATCGTCCCTGAAAGCATGTGCGAGTTATATCTAAGCAGGCGAAGAAAAAATACCCGCGATTTTTGAATCTCCTTTCTTTTTCTTTCATTGATGATCTCATCCAACGACAAATCCATCAGCTTCACCATGGCTGCTGCAAAATCAGATGCTTTAATCATTAAATAATACAAAGTTAAGCCGCAATAACTGCCAATAACGCAAAAAAACTACAGCGAAAAAATATAATGAGCACTCTTGGCACGGTGCCAAAAAGAATGATGCGCATGCTCTATTGTAATTTTCGCGGTATCAATTTCAAATATATTGATTGAAATTACGGTAAATAGGTTTACCGTTATTGATTGATTTTATGTTTTGGTTTGTTTGTAAAGTGTTGGACGGGTAGAAAATCATTGTTTTTTAAAATGAAATTGCAAAATTTGACCATCTTGTTTCCATAGCCGTTGTTAGGATGAAAAAAAAGACTGATGATGTAAGAGGCATGAAGTCTAATCGTTGTGATTTGAGTGAATTTAACTATTTTTTACATCAACTGGAATACTGTTATATGGGAGTAAGGTGACAGGGGAGAAGGGAAGGTTAGAGGGATGGGGTCGGAGAGGTTCCAGGTAGACTGTGGTAGTGGTCGTCGGAAGATCACGGCGATTCAGCTAACTGAATAGCAAAATCACACCACATGCAACATGGACACCACGGTTTTTGAACATTTAGCTCTCAGACGAGCATAGCTTACATGCTGCTATGGAAAAATGAACTCTGTGGTTAACACAGATCTGCTGAGAGAGCGGAGCTGAATGTTCAGGGGGGGGGGGGGGGTGGGACTTAAAAGCGGGCCGGGCTGCGCACATGAATCATTGTGGGAAAGTGTAGGGAGAGGGGATGACGAGTGTGCTCTCCTCCCGGGATCAGTTTGCGATCATTTTTGACTACGAGCATTTCCAATTCCGCTAAATGCGGTGTGCCGAGTGCCGTCGACGTATGGTATTGCTATGAATCCAGCCACTTTGAATTGCCGTGAGATGTAGGCACCTTGACCGCACGGAGCGGGAGTAGGACGTATAATGATGGTGCCACCTAGTAGTGAAGGCAGAAAGAATGGCGAAGTGCATTCCGTCTCTCTGTGCTCTCCATCGTTCGGTCGTCTCTAGTGATTCAGCACGATCGCACGATAGAGAGAACAGACAGATGGAATGCGCTTTCCATTGTTTTTGCCTTCATTACTAAATAGGTGGCCTAGTAAAGCCGAAATGAAGCCGTCCGAAGAGTCTGTAAGACTCTTCTCGACGGGCAGATCAAATCAAACCAATTGTTCCCTACTCGTCACAATACAATCTTACACTGCGAAGGGCTCGAGATTGAATCGGATTGTGTCGGAAAAGGGAACGGGGTCCTGAAACGACCGCTATAGTATACACCGACATGATCATATATAATTCCTATGCCAATTTCTCCATGGCGCTTAAAGCGCTTAATTTCACCTTACGTTTAGTGACGATCAGTGCGGTAAATGTAGGAATTCCTCTGCGTCCTCGACGGAAGCTTTTATTTAGGAGAAATACATTTGCACCCCATTGGTGGAATGGACTGTTGCACCATCGTTCTCAGCATTTTCACGACGAAAGTGTCCATTTCACCATTATGGCGCAAATATCCATGACCCTCCTGTCCTTCGCCCTCTTATACCTGAGGAATAATAGTGAGCCCCTTCCTGAGGTCGTGCAGTCCCATGGCCGCCACATCCTCTCCATCAATGACAATTCTTCCCTCTGCGGGTTCGATCATACGGAAGAGAGCAAGGGCGAACGAGGATTTGCCTGGAATGTATGAAACTTAAAGAAGCATTTCATTTGCATATTCAGACATTTTGCCCATAGTTTTTGGGGCATGATCTGTGTAAAATCATTATTCATTACGTATCTTAACAGGGGTGAATGAACAGTGGACAACATTGGAGAACAATGAAAGTGAGATGATCAAATGCTGTTCGTGAAACATACCTGCACCAGTTCTTCCCACAATACCGATCTTCTCTCCACTGCCAACCTCGGCTGAGATACGTTTCAGAACGAGGTCCAGACCGGGCCTGTAATTATATCATCGAATATTTGGCCACTGTGACGTCATCATTCAATAATGAGGTTTATTTGATGTTCAGATTTTGTGTTTTATTGATATTTTTATTCCGGAGTAATGAGGAGACGACCGAAGAGGTTCCAATTTTCAGCAGATAACCTATTCGTGAAACACATGAAGATAAACGTTGGAAGCTAAAACGAAGATAAATTTAGAGAAAATCTGTTAACAGTAGGTTTCGCGGTTGAACTAAATAGTCCTCGGTGATTCCCGTGTCAATTCAGTTGAATCATGGTCGACGCAAATCGCCTCACCTGTATCTGGTCGAGTATCCTTCTATACTGACCACTCCACGTGCCGGCCACTCCTTCGCAGGACGACGCTCCTCCAGCACCCACTCTGCCTGAAACCCGGTGAGGATATGTTTCACAGTCGCTTAAGGACACCAATGACCACTCGGCCTGCAATAAGGTTTCTAAATGGGCAGCAAAGTGCGTTTCTCGTCTAATTCACAAGGAGCGGTTATTGCATCGGACGTAAAGACAACGGCTCCGCGGTGATTAGACGAATGAGAAATGCACCTTACTAATGATTTGGAAAGTCTACCTATAACTCTGACAAGATGTGTTTCGCGTCCACCAGCATTAATGTATCATTTCAATTTCAAAAGGTCACGCGATCAGTATATATTGATTTTTCCTCTGCTATGGTTTTTTACATCGATATAAATAAAAGTGCTTTTCTTATTCACCTGGTCTCCGCACAGCGGATTCTAACAGTTACTATAAATAAGTAAACATTCTTTATGTTTGTAAAAAAGCGACTTTATGTATGTTTGCTCTGTCGTCATCAATCTATATTGGGTTTCTTATAGGCCCATTATTGATTGATGAGATTTTGAAAATGTAGACCCCACCTCATTAGGCGTCTCCGCGTATTCCTTCACTCTCTCCACACTCACAATGTTTGACTCGAGGACGGAGATTTGACGGACACAGAAGTTGAGTGCTTCAGTGATCTATAATAAATAAGATGTCTAATTTGTATCATAAAAATTGGCTGACACATATGCAGATAATCTCAGTTTCATAAATAAATGTGATATGGGGATTTTGACTATGCCCAGATAAGCTTCTCGAGAAAACTAAATTATGCCAGTAGATTTGGCAATTTGACCATCATGGGTTATGCTTCAATGCTTCTATATCGGATACGCCTTCCGTGAAGCATAACCAGCAATGCAATGATTATGCCAACTCTAGAAGTCGTTCTCACATGGAGTGCGTAGCTGACGGAGACACCAACGAGTCCAGCCGTCGCTCCCCATCCGTATTCCTTCGACAACACGGAGAAAAAGGCGGCGAAGAAGATCTTCAAGTGAAGGAATTCGCAACAAATGAACAGTTACGTATTTATTAGTTGTATTCAAACCTCTCATCTCCCTTTACTATAATCTTATTCATATGTTGCATTAAACTGGATGTGTGAAACACATTGAAAAGATGTAGAAAAAATTCAAAGTTGCGATGTAAGAAAGATTTACCACACAGTTTCCGATAAATTCGAGTCGCACGGCCAACCAACGGTTGGAGACGATGTTGAGGTATCTAAGGTTAGAACGATGATTGAATTTTATTTGATGAATCATATAGGGTCACAGTGGACGCTGCCGTAGCGAATTCTTGTGGAAAGCTGCGTTAAAATGCCCATCTTGAAACATAACATTATTTATATAACAGAGATACACGCCCCCAATATAAACTGCGGCAGACACGTTTTCGAAATGAAAATTGATTAGGGAAATTGTAGACATCTAGAGAGGCCACAGTCGCCAACTTCTTTCTTTATCGGATGATTAGATATCTTTGTTCAAGTGAACAGCAATTCTTCCCCATAAAATGACTATAAATTGTATAATTTAAATAAGTTAACAAAAATAAATAAGTATAATCTCACTTGCAACGAATAAACGCATCCACTTTCGTCTGCGACGACTCACAGAATTCGTTCACCTGAGTTCACGTATGCATTTTACGTTATTACCGAAATCTACAAATTTCAGAATATTCGATAAAGATAATGATCTCATCGTACTCTGCCATAAACACTAAATAAGTAACAGAACAGAAACTAATTTCCGTACCCGTCTGTAAGCCCTGATCGACGCGGCTCCCTGTATGCTCTCTCCAAAGTGCGAAAACACTGGAGATCGGTTCACGGACTCGAGTCGCTTCAACTGACGGGAAGTGGGCACGTAGAAACGCTAAATATTGGATTGTGTCATTTGTATCTTGCGTATCTTCCACGGTAGCTTTTTTCAAGATACCGACGAATTTTCGTTACTCAAAAAATAAAAATAAATACATGTGAGCGCTTGTATGAAAGGAGCTTTCAAACGGAACATTTGGGTTACGGGCGGGAATCGTCCAATTTACAGTCGTCTAACTATATTCCTAGCGGTCGTCTCTGCGCTATAGGGACGACCGGGCAATGAAAGACGCAGATGCGAAATTAAATCTAGCTTTGTTTTGATATTGGGTCCATTTATGATAATGCGTAATCTGTAATTTTTTATTATTATTATTATTATTATTATTATTATCTATTA
The DNA here is from genome assembly GCA_014805445.1 of Diplogasteroides magnus. Taxonomy (NCBI): domain Eukaryota; kingdom Metazoa; phylum Nematoda; class Chromadorea; order Rhabditida; family Diplogasteroididae; genus Diplogasteroides; species Diplogasteroides magnus. Next base: position 1,105 of record JACMIF010002356.1, on the reverse strand, counting down.
TTATTTATGTAATTTATTAGCGTAATTTATGGTAATCTGTGATAATGCGATCCCTAATGTAGCCCTCACCAGGAAGAAAATGTAAATGGCAGTCAGCGGAATAATGACAACGGCGAAGATCGGCGTGGTGACCACGATGACAATCATTGTGGAGGCGATCTGAACCAGGTTGAAATATGTTTCACCAACTCAAGGTTATCATATGCCATCACAATGACTATTATTCACAATCATTCTCACCACGTTTTTTGAGCTTAATTGTCTCGATGCGTATAAATATCTATCTATCTAACATATGACGTGAGCAAAGCTTTTAGAGATTCAATCGGGCGTCACTCCTCAAAAGTCTTCATAGATAAATTACCAGCAAAGTATAGGAGAACAGAGCCCGAGCTCAAATAATAATATATAGTGAGGGAAAAGTTGATTTTGTCCGTAATTCGAACAGAATTTGAAAAAAACACCATTGATGGGCAGAAAGATTGCACAATCCGCACATACCGACATGATGCACCACACAAAGTATCGTGTGTTCAGCGGCAGCTGCCCGTCGATCGTTTCGATGTCCTGCAACGACATTTTCATGGATACTGAAGAACGATCGATAATTGCAGTAATCGAGATCAATCGATATTCAAAGGATACGGTATCGCCTCACCTTGGAGCATCTGTTCAGGATTCTGCCGAGCGGTGTGGTGTCGAAGAATGAGATGGGGGACCTAGGTTAATGAGAAATCAACTGACGCTCGGTATTTGTCAACTATAAAATGTAAAACATTCATTTTCCCTGAAGAACAGAAAACACAACTGCACAAATGAAATGGTTTCGAGGTATACACTCAAAATACCTAGACGATATGTGACAAACTGCTGTTGGGCCACAATTATACATGTCAAGGTGTAAGATGCACCAAACACATGTTATAGCACCGAAATTCCATCCTAATTCCTAATCTTTTTTCCGATCTAAAAAATCCATCTTGTTCAAAAGTTATTACGACAGATCTATTAGGGTGTTCCATAAGTCTTTGTGCACTCACCTTTTTCTAATCATATCTTCCTTAAAATTGAAGGTAGCTTCTATGCAAAATATTTGTAGGTACCC
>JACMIF010002355.1:0-18438 GCA_014805445.1 Diplogasteroides magnus | reverse complement strand
ACGGCTATGTTGGAGGAAAAATGACTTTCGACGACCCCCACTTTTTAGCATCAATATCGATAGAGGACATTAAGACGACAAACTCTTGTGGAGGAAGTTTGCTCAGAATTGATTTTGACAGGAGATATGAGCCTAGAAAAAGTGTATTTATCGCTAAAATATGACAATGGAGCTTGTTTTGGTACAAATAGCACAGCTTTCCGGACCTCATCAACTGGAACGATGATAATTTTCCTGCGTAGAATTTCGTGGCGAATCTTTCTCAGTAAAAAACGCCACCATTATATATGGTTTCAGAGACGCTAGAGCCGAAAATACGAACAAAAACGGCAAGTTAAAAATGCGCAATATTCTCACTATATTACACATGCGGCAGTTTCATTTAGCAACTTCGATCAGCTATATCGAACTCAAGACTCCATCTACTATATAGACATGTATTTTTAAACATGTAATATAGGCTGGATGTAGTCTCTATGATTATGATTACGGACCTTGAAAACGAACTGTTTCACATCGAGGAACAGTAAGTTTTCCTGATTTTATAGCGAGTCTTTCCGGACTTCAGTTTCTAATGTGAAGATATGTTCCTTATGTAATATTTATTGGAGAATATTTTTAAGCAAAAAAAGCCACCGTTATTGGGGGGTAGTGAGATGCCAGGGCTTAAAAACTGCATTTTTTGGATATGCTTCAACTCGAATATATGTATTCTTCCCCTTATGAAGGTATCGATATCAATTGAATAGTGGCTTATTTTATGCCCCAGACCTGTACCATGTAATAGCCCAAGGGGTATTAGACTGGATATATCCGGAAAGAAGTTATGATTTTTCATCCGAGATCGATTTTTCAAGGAATCGTGGAACTTTCTATTATCATATCTCGTCAACCAGAGTCACAATGGTCATGAATACCACAAACGTTGTAGAGTTCCTAGTTCTCACCAATATGCACTCCACAAACCGCCATCTAAAACATCTTGACAAAAGTCCACCAGGGGGTGGTCGACATTCTCACAGAGTGCGTGTTATATAATATAATATAAGAATATAATATAGAATATAGAAGAATATAATGGATGACGACAGCAACCGCCCCCAATCTTCTCCGAATCTGCAGCTCTAACATGGAAAGAGCGAACAAATGAGTCATCTGAAGATTGATATTTGAGGAAAATTTGTGCCCGATAACAACTTGCCCCACCGGATAGATTTTTCTTAACGATATTGAATTTGAGTAGCATTGGCGGAGTATGTCTTATTGTTAGTTTTATAGCGCTAGCTTAGCACATGCAACATATGGTCATCACTGGTCAAGGCTCCTAAAAAGACAGGACCGTACTTTAGACTTCTGAAAATGAGAAAGAGATGACACGAGTCAAAATCCTATCCGACAGCACATTCACTACAAACGTCATTTACAATTTATTCATCTAGTCGAACTAAGAATCAATCCGTATCAGCGAAAAGACTTTTAATTCTTGTGTGAAACATATCTGCAATTTTCGTAACGAGGTCAGATCATCAGCCGCGAAAGCACAATGACATTTGGAGTGAAGTATGTTTCAACGTCTCAATAATAATGTTGGCCAGTAGAAACGAACGATCATTTGGTCATATCGTTGCACAAATTAAAAGAATAACAAAGACCTTCCAATCTGCGAACCCATGTACAGCTAACTCCCTTGCAGCAATATACATACAAAATCTGACAAACTGCTATTTTCGGAAACTGTGTGCTCAATAACAGCTGCCCATCTGGACAGATTTGTCTTAAAGGAGCCGTCCGGGGAGATTCCTCTAGGAGGAATCAATGCTCTCCGTCTATTCATTCTTCCTAGCTCCCTCACTTCACACCTGCTGACTTCTTTAACGATATTGCATTACTAGCATTGGGGGAGTATGGCTCAGTGGTAGAGCGCTCGCTTAGCATGCATCATGTGGTCATCACTGTCCAGTTTCCAAAAAAATAGTACTGTACTTTTGACTTCTGAGACTGAGATGCCACGAGTCAAAATCCTATCCGACAGCACATTCAGTTTAAACATTAGTTATTTTACAAAATTTGCATGTGGTCGAAGTAAGAATCAATACGTAACAGCGAAACTTCTTTTATTTCTTGTGTGAAACATATCTGCATTTATCATCGCGAGGTCAGATCATCGGACGTGAAGACACCAAGACATTTGGAATGAAGTGTGTTTCAACGTCCCAATAATAATGCTGACCAGTGGAAACGGGCGACGATTTGGCCATATCGTCTGCACAAATAAAAAGAATAACAAATATCTTCCAATCTGCCAACACAGGAAACCGTGAACTCTTCCTGCAGCGATTTACATGACCAGACTGATATGTTCGGATACTGCGTGCCCACTGGCATGCTGGAAAGTATAATCTCAAGGATCTGAGATGAGTATATTAATTGGGGGCATAGCTCAATGGTAGAGAGTTGCTGAGGAGTTGAAATTTCTACGTACGTCAACAACCCGTTGCATGCTCAAGAATGCTTTCCTTTGATTATCCAATGAAATATGAATACGAAGTATGTTTCAACGACTCAACAATATTGTTGACCAGTAGAGACGAACGGTCGTCCACTGTAATCTTACGTAGAAATAGAAAGAACAGTAAACATGTTCCAATCTCCAAACGCAGAAACCGTGAATTGTTCTTGCGGCAATGTATTATACTTTCCAAATGGGCTAGTTTGCCATTTTTCGAATACTGTGTATCTGATTGCAGCTGTTCCACTGAACGGGTTATTCTTGAGGATATCACATGGGAGACTGATCTCAAGGGGCTATAGCTTAGAATTAGTGGTAGAGCGCTCGCCTAGCATGCGAGAGGGCTAGGGCTCAATACAACATGCCTCCAGATATTTTTTTATTTTCTGTATTCACGTTCTTATTATATTGGGTCTCAGTTGAAGCTAGGGGTTACTCGGTGGTGCATGCCAAGATAAGCGATGTATTATGTTATACAAGAAATGCTAACTATAGGATCAGGTAGAATTTTGAATAATTTTCTCATTTTTTGAGTGTGCTCCATCGTTTTTACAACATTTCGTGTCCCTTGTGGACAGCAGAAAGTTGCCGCCGGAAACCGCCCGGAGGGGTCATTGTGATTTCGAGATGAATTCATAGGAAAATTGAGTGATAATCAATCCGAAAGAGCGATACGAATTATATTTCTAATGTGAAACATATCTGCAATTAGCATTGCGAGGTCAGATCATTAGGACGAAAGCACAATGGCATTTGAAGTGATGTATGTTTCAACGTCTCAATAATAATGTTGGCCAGTAGAAATGCACGATGACTTTGGCATATCGCTTGAACAACTGGGAAACACAACAAAAATCTTCCATTATGCCAATACAGGGATCGCAGCATGTTTGTGCACCTGCTCCAAGGAGTTCAACACTTCGTGTGACTTGCGGACAGTGGAAACTGACCGGAAGGAATAACACTGATTGTGATTATGAGATGAATTCAGTAAGATAAATAAATGCAATAGCAATTCGAAAGAGCGAAAACACTCTTATTTCTAATGCGAAACATACCTGAAATTATCACCGCGAGGCCAGATAATCCGCCAAGAAAATAACCACTTCAAAAGACATTGTGACATATTATAAGTCATAACCATACACTGCCGAAGACTTTGCGCCATAATTAAGCAACAGTCACAGTCCCAACAACCATCTGCAATCATCTATCGTCAAAGTAAACATTATCATAGGCGTCTTTCAAAGACAGTCTTTCAAATTTAAGCTCTTCTAGGGCTGTGTCATGGTTCTAACACTGTAAATTTGTCACCATTTTTCCCCTAGTACTATTATCTTGCCCCCTTATAGATAACTTTCGCCCCAGTGAAGAATGACGGCAAATTCACCTACTGCGAACCCCAAGTCTGTGTTTCTTCCATTGTCTTCTCTGCACTGAACGAAGTCTGTGAATGGAGGAGGAGGCCCTACTGTGGTCGTAGTGCTAACTGTTGAAGCTCGAGCTTTCAGAGGCAAGAGTGAGCCGAGAGTGTGAATAGAGAGAGGTAAAGCAAAAGCACAAACTTCAAGCTCAAGGTTTATCAGTGAATAATAAAGTGACTGAACAGTATTTCTCATTTGATCTAACCAAGTCTTTACTGAATATTTTCATTGAAAATTTCTTACTTTTATCTTCTACTTGTTGCATACATAAACAAGACCTATTAGCAACGGTGATTTCTTTCTGGAAAGGTTGCTGTATTTATTTTATCCCCTTCCTACCGTTACCGTCAACAATTCGTAGAGCAGGGGGCGAAAATCTATAAGACTGTTGTCCTAGACCGATGTTGTGTCACTTCCTTTTCAAGAACGATTTCATTTTTCCATTGATTGTCTATTGAAACATTAATATGGAATATGTTTCAACGGCTCAATAATAATGTTGACCAGTATATACGAATGATGATCGATGAATAAATAGAAAGAACAACGAAAATGTTCCAATGGGCGAATTCGGTAACTGCAGCAATGTACATGGCAAATTGCCACACTACCGAAGATTTTGCGCCATAATAATGCAATAGTCACAAAATATATCAATCTGCATATGCAAACTGGTGCCGAGGTAACTCATCTTCTGCGGACGAACCGCGAAGTATACCTATTTTGGACCGGTTGCTTGATAGGGCTGATTGAGAGTTTTGATAGGCTTGATGGGGAGTCTTGGACTTTGATTTGATATCCTGGAGGGTAAGACTACGGTATCCATTGGCCACTCCCAGGACTCACAATGATCGATCCAATGTCCCTGCCGTGTACGGTATTTGTGCGGTGGGAAGGAGAGGCAGTTCAGACAATAGATTTATCTGAGCCGCTCAGAGGAGATGACGAGAGGAGGGATGAAGGGGGCGATGGGACGAACGAACAAAGTGGAAGGGTGAAGGCAGAACAGATTTCCACTAGCGAAATGAGGAGAATGGGGCCTTTTATATGGATGTGGACGTGGGGGGGGGAATCAGGGGACGACGGTTATTGCAGTTACGCGTGTTGTAGACCAGCGGAGATGACGTATTGATTGATTGAACTGAGACTAATTGACCTTTGGCAATGAAATTATGGTGGCAGTTGCCACATTGCTAACACAGGGACCTGATTTTTTTAACCTGCTGCAAGGAGCTCAAGAATTCGTGTGCCTTGTGAACAATGGAAACTGCCCGGAGGGACAGGCACAAGAGTGTCGCTATCGGAACTATATTGACAGCCGGTTAAAATTTGCATCATTTCTATGTCTGCGTCTATAGTCGCCCGGTCGTGTTTTCAGCTCGAATCCACCACTAGTCATGACGGCTGTCAATAAAGTTCCGATAGCGACACCCTAACAGGCATGCATTGAGGTTATGAGACGAATTCATGAGATGAAACAAGCCACGATCAATCCGAAAGAACAAAACGACCTTTATTTCTTTTGTGAAACATATCTGAACTCACGCAAACCACAAGGGCGTTTTTGGTTACTGTAATCTTAAGTAACCCCAACACGAAGACGCGCACTTTTTGCGTTACGGTCGCAAAGACATTTGACGCGTTTCTGATTTATTTTTCATTGTTTTAGTAGAATAAACTTTAAATATTAGAAAAAAGGAGGAAGCTCAAAAATATTTGAGTAAATTTATTGTTTCATGGCAAATTATTTTTCAGGTCCGCTGAATTTCATTTCTAATATGGCATGGAATAAAAATAGAACGAAAGCGCGCACGTTAAGTGCAATTTTCGTGAAAATTACAAAAACGCCCTTTTTGACCAATTGTGGTATGCGTGGAACTATCATCGCGAGAAAATATCATCGGACGCGAAGGCATAATGATATTTGGAGCGAAGTATGTTTCAACGTTTCCCAATCAAAGAATCCAGAAGCTGTCCTTGGAGTAATGTACAAGGAATGATCTAACAAGGGAAGGTCGCGGACCTAAGGTGAGGTTTTTGATCCTACTATGTATTGATCGAGAGCCCTTTACGAGGGAACACTAAAACCACCTTTACTTTTCTAGGTCGGGTTCTTTATAAGAAGTTATGGAAATAAAATACCGAAATTTTGGTGAAAAATACAATGTTTGGGATTTTCTACAGCAAGAAGCAGGCTTCCCTGAGGGACATGCATACCCGCAATGGAGAGTACTTCATTGGTACATTGTATAATATTTTTACTAGATTTACCGGTTATGGCATAAAAATGGGGTGAATTTTCAAAAGTGTGGCACATTTGAAAATTTCCTCCATTTTTAAGCCTTAACCAGCAAGTCTGGTAAAAATCATGAGCAATGTACTTAAGTATTCTCCATTGCGGGTATGCACGTCCCTCAGTGAAGCCTGCTTCTTGCTGTAGAAAATCCCAAACATTGCATTTTTCACGCAAATTTCGGTATTTTATTTCCATAACTTCTTATAAAAAACTCGGCCTAGAAAAGAAAAGGTGGTTTTAGTGTTCCCTCGTCAGGGGCTCTCGAACGATACATAGTAGGATCAAAAACCTCACCTTAGGTCCGCGACCTTCCCTTAAAAATCAGGCAGAATGATTTTCTGGATTTTTTGCACGTGGTCCACAGTCTTCAAGGAGCTCAACACTTCGTGTGCCTTTTGGACGATGAATAGTGATTATGATGTGAATTCATGAGGAAAAAGCAGTGATCAACCCGAAAGAGCGAAACGGCTTTTATTTCTAAGGTGAAACATACCTAAAATTGTCACCGCGAGGTCAGATGGTCGGCCGAGAAAGGACCACGCCAAAAGTTATTGCGATATATTATTTAGAAGTCACGAGCAAACACTACCCAATACATTGCGGCACAATTAAGATACAGTCAATTGCGCGATGGTCAGTTATCTTATCATGATGGTGCTAATGCTCTGGACGTGGTAACGATAAGATAAACTTCAAATCCGCGTGAATAACGGCTTGACATAATTATTAGTGCTATTGTAGTCAATTTCACTACAATAGCGCAAATTTCCATGAGTTCCACCTCACAATGTTCTGCAATCGTCTATCATTAACGGAAACACGAGCGTATTTTATGAGTTGCACGGTATTTAACTTCAATATGAAACATATGTTGATCTGTTGTTGGAACAATATGCTTTCATTCAAGCTCTTCTTGGTCTGTTTCAGGGGTTCTAACACTGTAATTTTGTCGTCATTCTACTACATATTTCGGTTGTCTCGCCTCCCTTATAGATCCTTCGCTACAGAGAAGAATTACGACAAATTTACCGACTTATAACCCCTAGTCTGTGTTTCTTCCATTGTTTCTCTGCACGGAGCGGAGTCTATGAATTAGAGTTGGCAGACCGGATGCGAGATAATGGTTACTTAGGATAGTAACCATGTCCTCGCCGATTGCCTTCCAATCATTGGATAGCGAGCCTCTTAAGCAACCGTGAAACGTATAATTCCTATCACAAATGTAATAATTCCGCATCTTTGACCTATCTGGATCTCACCAAACAGACCGCTAAGGAGAACATCTCGCATTCCATTGAATGCGGTCGACCGCACCAAATGAACACGTTTACTTTCACCAAGTAATGCTTCTGCCTATTCTACTATGAGTGGAGGAGGAGGTCCTACTGCCGCACAGTGTGTCGAAAAGTGGAACTACCTACTGTTGCAGCGCATCAATATCGCGCACATTCGAGTGACACGCGTGTTAGACTACGCTGTTGCTCCCCGTCGAGAGTGCGCCGAGAAGACGAACCTGTGCTGAGGATCAACGGGCACGCAGTAAGCGAACATGGCCGGTTTAGTATGTAGATTGCTTCAAGGACAGTTCACAATACGGAACGACTTTTGGACTGACTTTTGTCAGTGCTCTCGTCCGAACGATCGTTCATGATGAGCGAGAGAGAATGGCTCACCGGTGCGCACGGACAAAAAACGGTCCATAAGTCGTTCCCTAGTTCACGGTTAAATACTGGAGTTTGTAGACTGGTTGGCATTTATTGTTCTTTCTATTTGGACAAGGTTCATACGACAATCGTTCTATTTTACTGATCAACCATATTATCGAGTGGTTGAAACACACATGGTTCCGGTGATTCAATAGACAATATCAATAGAAAAATGGAAAAGTAACGCAACAATTACAGACTAGTCTTTTAAATTTTCGAAATATCGTGCTCCACAAGTATCAAATAATGATGTCTCGAATTCGAAACTTCATGAAGATTTCTCAAAACGCGTTTTATCATTATTACTGTAGTTTACCCAAATGCATATCTCTAGTCGGAGTCTCTTTCTTCTCCTGTTCCGACGTGCTCTTCATCCGTTCAGTGCAAATTACATAAAGTAGGCTTGGCAGATTGTTTCGATTCTGTTTCACTGATCCTATATATCAAAGTTGTATGGCTTCCTCGAAACACAACTGATTTCGCTTACAAACTGCCAACCCTAGTGCCTAGACAATTCTAACAATAAATTCGCAGTCACTGTAAATAACGTTAATGTCACTTCTAATTTATATCTCGAGATTAGAGACCTCGAATTGGCACTAGGGTACAGCTTATGGACCGTTTTCCGCATGTGCGCACCGATGAGTCATTTGCTCTCGCCCATCGTAGACGAGCTGTCTAATGAGAGCACAGACAATGTCAGTCCATAAGTCTTCTCTTAATTGGCACCATGACCTGACTGCTCTCTCCATCCCAGATTTAGAAACCTCCGGTTGAAAGAGGACGAGAGACCATTCTGAGATTGGGTAATAATATATGTGATCGAGTGCTCGTGATAATGCAATGAAAAGCTTTGCAATCGCGTATCAACAACTCGCACGTAATAAGCATTGAGTTGCATGTTCAAGAATGCTGTCTATTGTTTAACTATTGAAATATGAATACGATGTATGTTTCAACGACTCAATAATAGTGTTGCCAAATAGAAACGAACGGTCGTCCACGCATTGGAATCGCAAGTAGAAATATTAGGGTGGTCGGAACGTTCCCGACTTTTTCGATTTTCTTGAAATATCTCGACGGAAACTGAGTTGTATTACCAAACAACTATTGCATAAATATGTCCAGGTCCACACATGTTTACCAAGGGTGGGTGATGACGTCACTCCTTCTGATGACGTCATGACAGTCGATTTCCCAACACCAATTTCGACCCCCAAAAACGATCCCAAGCCATAACTTTTTTATGTGGTCGAATAATCGATGTTAGATATTCTAAAAATATGTAATCATTTCCCGAACAAACCAGCGTTGTTGGTGCTCATGTGCTCAATCCACATGAAAGTTATGGTCGAAAAACCGGAAATTTTCGACTCTCTCAATTTTAAAGTTAGAGGTACCAAACTTGCCAGGAATGTAGAGCATCACAAAAGAAAATTTATGGTGCATAGAACATAATTTTTCGCAAGTTTATTCAGAAGTTATAGCCAAAAATGTCGTTTTCAGGCCTCAAAAATTAGATTTTTGGATATAACTTATGAATGAACTTGAGCAAAATTATGTGCATTGCACTAAATTTTTATTTTGTGGACCTCTACATTCCTGCCAAGTTTGGTACCTCTAACTTCGAAATTGAGAGAGTCGATAATTTTCGGTTTTTTGACCATAACTTTCTTGCCGATTGAGGACATGAGTCCTAAACAGTGAGGCAATGCTGCTTTGTTCGGTTTAAGATTACCTATTTTTAGAATATCTAACATCGAATATTCGACCACTTATAAAGAAGTTATGGCACGAGATCGTTTTTGGGGGTCAAAATTGGTGTTGGGAAATCGACTGCCATTACGTCACCAGAAGGAATGACGTCACCATCCACTCATGGTAAACATGTGTGGACCTGGTCATATTTATGCAATAGTTGTTTGGTAATACAACTCAGTTTCCTTCTAGATATTTCAAGAAAATCGAAAAAGTCCTGGAACTTTCCGACCACCCTAATAGAAAAAAATTAGAAAAATGATCCAATCAACGAATCCAGTAGCCGTGAACTGTCCTTGCATCAATCTTCATGCCAAATCGGCTAGACTGCTATTTTCGGATATTATGTGTTCACCGGCAGATGTCCCTCTGGACTGGTTAGTCTGAAAGATATCTCGTTGTTAAAGGCTCTCAATTAGCTCAGTGGTAGAGCGCTCGCTTAGCATGCGAGAGGGCTGGGGTTCAATTCCCCATACCTCTATAAAATTTTGATCTTTATTCTCACGTTCTCTTATAGGGGCTCTCCGTTGAACCAGTGGGCTCCTCGGCGGTCCATGCCAACAGAAGCACTGTATTATACAATGAATGCAGAATTTTCAGATTCAGACAGAACAAAATTCAGGCAGAATTTTCAGTGATTTTCTCGGTTTTTGCACTCCATCTTCTTCTAAGACCTCAACTCTTCGTGTTCCTTGTGGAAGGTGGAAACTGTCCGGAGGGACAGGCACTCATTGTGATTATGCGATCAACCGAAGAAATAATGGAGAATAATCATTCCAAAAGGACGAAACGACTATTATTTCTTGTATGAAACATATCTGTAACTATCATCGCGAGGTCAGATAATCGGCCGCGAAGGCACAATGACATTTGTAGTGAAGTATGATTCAACTTCTTAATAATAATGTTGACCGGTAGAAACGAATGATGATTGCTCAATACATGATGAATAATTGGAAAGGACAGCGAAAATGTTCCAATCAACGAACTTAGAAACCGCGAACTGTCCTTGCAGCAATGTTCTTGAAGCGATGTATTATTGATGTTTTCTGATATTGTGTTTACAGCACACTCGACTGGTTAATCGTAAGTATATCTCGTGAGAGAAGGCTCTAAATTGGGGGTATATCTCAGCGGTAGAGCGCTCGCCCAGCATGCGAGAAGGCTGGTGGTCAATTCCGCATACTTCCAGATTTATAATCTATTTTTTTTTCATTTTCACGTTCTCATTATAGGTGGTCTTCGTTGAACCAATGTGGCTCCTCGGCAGTCCATGCCAACAGAAGCAGTGTATTATACAATGAATTCCGAATTTTCAGATCCAGAAAGAACAAAATTCAGGCAGAATTTTGAGTGATTTTCTCTGTTTTTGCGCTCCATCGTCTTCTAGGAGCTCAACATTTCGTGCGACTTGTGTACAGCGGAATCTGCCCGTGGGGACACTGTATTCATTGTGATTATGAGATGAATTTATAAGGAAAAGAGAGCGAAGATCAATCTGAGAAAGCGAAACGACTTTTATTTCCTATGTGAAACATATCTGCAATTTTCATCGCGAGGACATATTATCGGTCAAAATGGCGCAATGACATTTGGAGTGAAGTATGTTTCAAAATCTCAATGATAACTTTGACCAGTTGAAATGAACGATGATTTTGTCGCTTGGATTGAACAAATGGAAAAATAAACAACAAATACCTTCTGTTAGCCCAATCTGAGAGCGCAGAGAGCGTGAAAATTTCAACGGCTCAATACTAATGTACTCACTGGCAACTACCGGAAAGCCATGTCTTAAGGATATCTCGTGAGAGGGGAATTTTAATTAGGAGTTTCAATGGTAGAGCGCTCGCTTAGTATTCGAGAAGGCTGGAGTTCAATTCTCCATAACTCCTTTTTTCATTTCCACTTTCTCATTATCGGGGTCTCCGTTGAACCAGCGAGGTTCCTCGGTGCTCCATGCCAACAAAAGCGAACCACTTCCCATGCCTTGTGGACAATGGAAACTGGTCGGAGGGACTTCATGTATTCAATGTGATTATGAGATGAATTCACAAGGAAATTGCTGGCAAGATCAATCCGCAAAGGCTATACGACTTTCTATTTTTAATGTGAAACATATCTGCAATTATCATCGCTAGGTTCTCCTCGAAATCTGATCGTTTTTATTGAATTGATTAATTGCTCCGACCTCATTTGAACCCTGTCTATTGAAAAGCGTCTCTTTGCATTTATCATTAATCTATATACAATACGATTAACATGAGAATATGTGTATTTACAACTCTCACAAGGTATGAAATATTAAAGCCAATACTGATTGAATTGAAAACAGATTGTAAATTAGTGAAACATTTGAAAACAAATCGGCGAATGAATTGTCAGCAAGTCCGAAATTGCGAAATTGTTACGACTCTGAAATCGAAGTAATTATGGAAACAACGTCATGTTTATGTAAATATGTATTTACTAAGCTGTCGCAAATGGCCGCAATTATTTACGGCCGTTCATTTCTATCCGTATGACTTCATTCCTTATCGTTCTTCTCTACAGTGTAGCGACCACCCCGATGTAGAGAAGTTAGACGGCTAGAAACGAAGGGCTGTCAGTAATTTCCCCATTTTCGATACTCTAGTTTTTGCCACTCTCTAGTGGTTCAACGGCACCCCAGAAATTAGTCGAATGAGAAGTGCACATCACTACCGATGTAGAAACCCTAGGCTCTACGTCCGATAAACAACCGCTCCACGGAGATTAGTCTAGGGATTCTAAATCTGTAGTGGAGTGAATTTCTCATTCGACAAATTTCCGAGGTGCGGTTGTCTCTACGTGTCGATAGACAAACGCTCCGAGTGGATTAGGATTGAAAAATGCACTTTACTACCGATTTGTAAGCCCTAGATAGACGAATGAAAAAGCATGTAATTACCGATTTGGAAATCCTGCCACTCCCTCAAATACCGCGGTCCTCTTGACTCTCGGCGTTGATTCTCTCTTCTCGTTTCCTCGCAGCGTAGACATCATACTGAAATAGTTTCATCATGTACATGGTCCCTCCTTGAGTCATGGATATACATATCAGTGTTTCTAAAACGGTAATTTTATGCAAGAAAGTTCATTTCACACCGTCTAATCTATGAAATGCACTTTCTCGCTAAAATTTCATTTAAGAAACACTAATACTTTAGAAAAATTAGAGAAATAGGCAATAAAGTATACTACCGATTAAGAAACCCCAATACATTCATTACTATTCAAAGCTTACATGGCCACGTCCTTTGCAGCAACGGCGAACGAGAAGTGCGACGTCCACTGCTACACCTCCGAGCACTAAACAAATCATTTTAGTGATTTTGTTTCAGATGAAGCGCATTAGGGTTCAAGTAGTGATTGTTCCCCTATTTCGAGAATATCAATCGATTTTTTTGCAATTCAACCGGCATTCCCGGTAAAGCTAACGCTTTGTTCCAAGAAAACTAAGAATACGGTTCAAGACATCTCGAAAGTGTACCAATGATGGCGAATCCACACAGGACGAACTGCGCCCAGAGAGGCAACCACGAATCTGCAACGAGAAATTTAATGGTATTATGGGGCTATTTTAGATGCCATGTATGGATGAGGCAACATGTAATTATTTACGAAAACCATTTACTCGTAAAAATTATTTAGATACTAAGGTTTCTAAACCGGTAGTAAAGCGCAATTCTCATTCGTCTAATTTCCGCGAGGTGGCTGTCTCTACGAGCGATAGACAACGGCTCCGAGTGGATTAGACGAATGACAAATGCTCTTTGCTACCGGTTTCGAAATCCTAGTAGATACCCGATTTCGTGGAGTCCTTAGACGAGAATGGGAGGGCAGAGTGAACGTCGGCGTTGTTCGAGGTTGAATCTGCGAATGAGATATTCACATTATTGAGGTTATTGAGGTATTGTGAATCCTAACTGTCCAAAACAAAATACTCAAAGAGCACAAAAGATAATTATTATAAAGTGGAAGGCGAGTCTGCAAGAGAAATGAAATCAAAGAAGCCGTAAAAGGAGATCGCGAGAGCGCCTCGCGACGGAGGAATCAATACTGTTTTTCTCTGCGCTCTCTCATTTCCGCTCACTCTCGCCTGTTCCCAAGACATTGATTTCTCCGTCGAGAGACGATCCCGCGATCTCCCTGGACGGCTTCGTCAAGACTGATCAATATGGTATTCGAAAAATACAGATGTATTCTTGAAACTGTCGCATAGTTTGTGCATATCAGATAGTATACTAGCTGTGTTATGTTTCACGATGGCTATAACTGTCAAGATATAGGAAACATGACTGTGAAACATGACCGAATTCGCATACAAACTGCCAGCGATAAAATGAATTATTAGCGAACTGACTCACCCAATACACAAATAAATTTTGTGCCTGTTCTTTCACGATCACTGTTGCCGGTAGTCCACGTGTCCTGCTCACAGTAAAGGCTTTCGTACTTCGATCCATCTTCGCCCTCAAATACCATTCATGAGCACTATTTACCAACACATTCAATTATTCCACTCCAATTGTTGCTCTTGCCTACATATCTCACAGTTTAAACATATACAAAATTAAAAGATGATGCTCTTGCAATGTTGCACCTAAATAACGAAATGAATCGATGCTTCAGCAACTGGGCTAGTAGAGTCTCTCTCATTGCTATTCACGTACAGCGAAAGCAATTGAGTCGTTGGCTAAAGCGTTTCTCTCACCCGAACGGCGCAAGTCTTCATGGGCAGGGTTTCTAAATCAATAGTAGAGTACATTCCGCTTGTCTATCGCTCGCAAAGACGACCGCTCCACGGAGATTAGACGAATGAGAAATGCCTCGTACTATTGATTTAGAAGCCCAATTCAATTGGCAGAATGTATTTTTCTACTTGATTCAACTGGCTGACCTGACTGGTACATTAGATATTTCGACTGAGAATGAATGACATTCTCGTTATGTCGTGAAATTGCCGTTTCAAATACAAGCATTCAGCTCAGAATCTGTTCGGCTGTGTATGAAACATACCCAGAGTGAGTGACCTGGAAGGCAGAAGAGTCTTTGCCCAAGTTCTTGCGAAGGGGACTGGCACGACATGGCGGGAGGACACGGGAGAGTTTCGGATGCACACTTTGAATCTGCAAGAATTATTGCGTCACAAAGGAGCAATTCCGTCTTGGCTACGGTAACCACAGCGGAGGAATCTGATAGGGTGTCGCAATCAAGCTTCATTTATGTATGTGGATTCTTATAACAGTACGTTCAAATTCATTCCTTACTGTTGCCGCATAGATCATAGACTTCCGCAAGGAATACATTTTGAAAACAGTGGAATTCGAATGTATGTTGATGAATTTTTTGTTGTTAATTGCTACACCCTAGTAGTTACTAGGGGTTCAAAGACGGTAAATTTGTCTGCGTTGTTCTCCGGGGCGCGGTTGTCAGACTCCATGATAGACGACCGCGCTCCGGAGAAGAATGACGACAAATTAAGCGTTTTTGAACCCCTGGTAGTTACCCAGCAACAGTATTGAATGGTGGAGAACGAATGCCGAGGTGTGTAAAACAACAGCGTCATGAGCGTTTGCGCCACAGTGGTGAGATGGACACTTGAACCAGGAATGATGGCGCAACTGTGCATTCCACCTTTATGGCGCAATTGTTTATGGAGAAGGTGTCTTTCGCCCATGCTGAGATGGAGAGCTCACCGCTGATTCTGAAGAGGACTGAGAAGAGCACTGCGACAAGACGCAACTGTAAACAGGGGGGTTTCAATTAGGGTTTCTAATTCGGGAGTAGAGTGCATTCGTCTGTTGTCTGATTCACGAGGAGCGGTTGTCTCATTTATGCAACAGACAACCGCTGCTCGGGAATCATACAACAGACAAACGCACTCTACTCCCGACTTAGAAACCCTAGTTTCAACAGAAGTCAACGAGTCTACAATGAAGCGTTAGACCATGCGACAGCAAACGACTAATCGGAAAAGTCAAACTAGTGTTTCTAAAACGGCTATTTCGTGCATTTCTTATTCGTCGAATTCCCTCGAAGCTGAGGTCTAGTTCATGAGAGAGACTGCTGCTCCTCGGAGATTAGACGAAAGAGAAATGCGCTTGCTCGCACAATACTAACCCTTTATAAACAAAAAACGTACGCCATGAACTTCTGTAAGTCCTTTTGGGCCCATCCTTCTAGGCCGGCACCAGCGAGTAAGGAAAGTTTAGAGTGAAGGTGGGCGAGTGTTCCGGGGAACGGGCAGAAAAATCCCATTACGCACGGCATGATTCAACCAGCAACACCGTCGTCATCGACAAGCATATGTTTTGCATCCCAGAGAGATAAGAATCACCCCCATGTTAGGGGAAAGAAGAGAAGAAACCTTCGAGGGAAAGACATTTCTTCTGAAGTCTCAGAGAGGAAGCATTTATTGATTGAAAACTCAATAAATGCTCTGGGGAAACTTTTTTTTAAAAAAAGTCTTTATTCCGGGGTCAGGGGGATAATCCAAGAGGGATGTGTTCCTGCAGGTGGACTGATGGGCCAGTCGATTAGGAGTTGCACCCTGGCGTTCCAAGCGTTTTCTCCAGGGGATCTTTGTTCGCGGGCTTGGAGAAACTTACTGTAGTGTAATTTCTCTCAGGTCTCAGAACTATTGACCGAATTTAATAGCTCAGAACGGCTGAGTTTCGCCGGCCAGAATAAATGAATAAATAGTAATGTCGCTTTCGGACCTCTGTGATGGTCCAAACAGGATGAAAATTTCTGCATCAGGATCCTAATCTTCAATTGCAGCTTACGTAGCGTACACCTCCCTCTCCTCTCACTCTTACATAGTCCCTTCACAGGTAAACGGAAGTATCGAGTTTCCAATGAAGGTACGGATGAATGGTCCGGACTATTGTCTCGCTATCGGAACCAAAGTGCAACTTTTCACAGCGTGACGAAAAGTGGAACATCAGACTATTGCAGCGCATCTATATCGCGCACATTCGTGAAACCGCGACGCGTCCCACTGTGCCTTCAACGGGACGCGTCGCGGTTTAACGAATGTGCGCGATATTGATGCGCTATAACAGTAGGTAGTTCCACTTTTCGGCACGCTGTGCTTTTATGTCTGTGCGCGTTGTTGACTCGTTCTCTCTCTCGTTCGTACAACCAGTCGGAATGCGTGAACAGATACAATAATGATGCACTATCTTCAGAAAATGCGATCCGTACCGGAGAAAGAATATGCACCAGACAAAAGGAATGCGCGATCCTATCTAATCTCTAATCGAAAAGTGAATGTACTTATTTACCGTAATCCGACATCTACATGCACTAGCCTAGTCGTACGCTCCATTTGCATGGCGCCCTCTCCTTCCGTCACGTCACCATCCCTTCTCATTCTTCTCATTCGTTCATCCTTCCCCGCCATGGAGTGGCCGTCGTTTGGACTGGGCGCCCGTCTCTGTCTCGCTGTGAGTGCTTCTTATCAAGAAAAGACACAAATCTTGTGGCAAAAACAGTAGATATGATCAATACAGCTTGTATACTTCTAGATATTTGCTTTAGTATCATGTACTCTAGGACATTTTACTCATTATTGTTCGTTTAAGGCGCTGCTCGTTGCTGTCGCTGCTGCTGCAATCTGTAAGCACTCGTGGATCATTGTTCAAATTCTTAGCCGGCACGGAATATTGGTGCAGTTGACCTTAAGCAAACACGAACCTTTTATTCCGGGGTCAGGGGGATAATCCAAGAGGATGTGTTCCTGCCGGTGGACTGCAGGGCCAGTCGATTAGGAGTTACACCTGGCGTTCCAAGCGTTTTCTCCAGGGGATCTTTGTTCGCGAGCACCGCTATCAATTGCCCGACCCACGGAGGGATGGCGCCTTGGTTGGGCAGGGGCGGGGGGTCGAACCCGGGCAGTCAGAATGATGTGTGGCGCCCTAATACGAACCTGAATCTCAAGTAGTCTGGGTGAAAAATATACAAAACCACGTCTGATGATAAGAGAACCGACGAATTGGCATGTAATAATGAGAGAGCACAGACTGGTCATGAATTTAACGAGCGTATTATGCATCCTATCCCAACTGTTATTCCAAGTACGCATCTTATACCTGTATGCCACCCTGGTCTCTCACTTTTACGTGCTATTTCGTCGTTCTGTAATATGTTTCAACTGTGAGATATAGAGGCAACAGAAACAGTTCAGTTGGGATGCATAATAATATATATATTTACGGCGCACGTATTCAGGCCCTCATCCGGCGTACAAGGAACGTTGCGACAAGGACATGGAGTGCCACCCAGTCACTGTATCCACTGATGGCAACCGGATGACCTGCAGAGATCCCAGCAGCACAATCATCAGAGTGGTGCGTTTTTATCGAATGATTTTGCGAGTATCGATTGATTTCGACAATATCGATTGTTCGCGTGGAGGAAAGAAAGAAAATGACGACACCAAAGTACATAGATAAATAATATTGGTTGCCCTCTCATGCGATGGAGAACTGCTATGAAGGAATTAGGCGAAAGAAAAGTACACTTCTTCTTTCTTCCATACGAAAATATTAGGTTGACTCATACTGAAATAGTGGAAAAAACCGAAAACTTTTCTGCGTGCAGCTAGGACCTTGTGCTTCTCCGAGTTTGCGTGAAAGTGTTGGAGCACTAAAATTCCAAAAGGAGGACAATTTATCTTTTGAAAAACGGCCACAGTAACCAAAAATGGTATTTTTGACATGA
>JACMIF010002354.1:2645-18442 GCA_014805445.1 Diplogasteroides magnus | reverse complement strand
CTTATTAGGTTGGCTGATAAGTAACTACCCCTTTTCGAAATGCATCCCAAAACTTCTTTCATAAGAATTGGCATTGGAGTTATACTGCATAGTGGTAGGTCACTCATTATCAGTATGGATGCACGACATGGCCATCGCTGCGCAAGCGTCCTTCAAACTGCAAGGTGCAAAAGATGACATATGACAAAGAGGTACTGGATCAAAAATCAATTTCTTCTCGCTTAGCGTCGAGTTTGTGGTCCATATCAAAATAGGGGTTGTAACTTGTGATACCTGTACTGCAAGCACGATAAAGTACAGAAACCGCGATTGCGTCCTGTCCTACTTGTGGGCAATTTGGTAAAATGTATGAATTTGCGATTTCATGGGAATACGAAAATTGAAAATATCAAAGGCTACGGAAAGCCAAATTTTTTGAAGATTTCATTATTTATGTGCGCACTACTAAGAGACTTAAAAGCACTGTTCTGACTGAATTGAAAATGCCCAAGAAATTCAAATGTTCATTTGAAATATATCGATTTTTTGACTTCGGATTGCATATACTGAATAATATATGCTGCTCTTTGTTTGCATGGGATCGTCATGACTAAATAGCAAATGTACATCGTCGAGCCTACTTGTAATTATCAATACATAGTTTGATAGGAAATCGTGCTTAGAAAAGAAAGCCAGGACTTTTCCTAAAATGTCGAAATTCATGCCGACTACGCAGTACGCACGAATGCAAGACATCAATCAATGATTTTCATTTCTGGCTCAAGTTACCAATTACCAATTCTCAATCTGTTTTTAATACTACCCTACTAATTTTTAGCACTTTTAAACGACTGCACCTTTTTGTATTCATGAGTGGCATTTCTCCGAAGACGCCGGGTGCAACTTTTGAAGTTTTCGTTTGGTGCGAAATATCTTGCTAGCAGTGAGAGTAGATAAGAAACCAAAAACCGGTGTCATGCGCACAACTATCATCCATCATATCTACTCATAGTTTGTTCATAACCGTTGTCGGTCATTGCAGGAAAAATTCAATAATCCAAACTACATCCAAACTACACAATGACTGTTGCAGAAATGCACATTTTTGAGCCAGCGTTCTTTTTATAAAGCTTAGATATCAAGTATTGCTGGTTACATAGGTTGTTCACGCCCTCCTCACCAAACACCATAAATTTCAGAACAATAGTCCTTCAATGGATTCTAGGACTTCCTTCAAAAAGGGGTAGTTACTTATCAGCCAACCTAATATTTATAGACCCCCCCCC
Source organism: Diplogasteroides magnus (assembly GCA_014805445.1). Classification (NCBI taxonomy): domain Eukaryota; kingdom Metazoa; phylum Nematoda; class Chromadorea; order Rhabditida; family Diplogasteroididae; genus Diplogasteroides; species Diplogasteroides magnus. The sequence goes on along the minus strand of JACMIF010002354.1, from coordinate 17,177 downwards.
AATTCTTATAGATAGCATTGACAACTCTTTCAAAAAATTATGTACATTCGTGAATTTTATATCTTTAGTCTTTTTTGCGTTATGGACCAAAATAACACAAATCATCCCAAACTCCCTCATTTGCATATCATTCGACTACACTCGATGCGGCAAGCACTTAGAGTTAGCAACGTGTTTTATAGATTTTACAGTTTTTTTACTATTCCTGCTGTGTGTCTAGCGAGCGAAGTCTTGTCCATCTAAAACAGTTTTTTTTCAGATTCTTTGGGCTTACTGGCAAACAGATACAGCAACTCTTCAAATCTTATTTGCCAAACTTGCTCCTGAAGTCGATCTCACTACGGCCGTACTAAACGGTAAGCAAGTGCGATAAAAACAGCAAGATATTTTATCCTTAAGGACATGCATCGATATTGGAAACACCGACTGTCATTACTCTCGGTTTCTATGGCATAGGCTTTTCAACACTATTGCTCCTCATATTGCTAATTCGAAAGAGGCTGTTGACTTTTCTCGACAAAAACAGTTTTCACCCAAACACGAAGGCTATACACAAGAATATCGCGAAGGTGAGGAGGAACTGTACAATACCACAAAAGATAATCAGATTATTTAGAATATCACACTGCAAAGCTGTCTTGCACCAGGCGCAATAACTCCATATTTCGCCTTATTCATTAGTCTATTCGTTCCCATTCGATCGGTTAACCTGCAAGACTCCTGCTTCCTGGTAAGTCTCAAGAGTCTCAATACACTGTTCGGTATTCAGTTCTTTCAACTTCAATTCGTCATCAACCCTCTGATCACTCTTTATTGCATTCCCAGTTATCGAAAGAAAACAACAAAGAATCGTGTCACAATCCGTAATTCAACCTGGAATGCATAAAACAACTTTCTCATGCAAAAAAGGGGAAAATGAAGGGTCGGAATATGTCAAGTCAGAGAGTGAATCCGTTGCATTGCTGCATCCAGGTATTAGATATGTATTTAATTTCAGGTTATACCTCATGATCATAACTAGTCACAGCTAATTGTATGGAAAAATTAATAAGTGTCCAGAAATGCGGAACCGTGCTCACGCAAACTACAAGGGCGTTTTTGGTTACTGTAATCTTAAGTGACCCTGTCAAAAAAGCGCGCACTTTTCTGAAACGGTTAAAATGTAATTTGGCCTTTTTTCTTATTAATTTTTCATTATTTAGTATAATAAAAGTTCAACTTTACAGAAAAAGGAAGAAACTCAAAAAAATTCAAGGAATTGGCTTTAAATTTGCTAAAAATATTTTTTAAGTCCGGTGATTTCAATTTCTAATATGGCAAAATCAATTATTTGAAAGATTCAAACATTGTAAACGCGCGTTTCATTTCATCGTTGAAAGTGCGCGTTTCTAAAAACGCCCTTTTTGGTGAATTGTGGTTTGCGTGGTGCTGTTTTGGATACTGCGAAAGATCGTTCGCGTGATATGATGTGGGTATTATGTGCCTAGGTGTTATGCTTGGGGCCTGTAACCAACACCCAAACACCCACACACACACCTACCTAGTATTGTGGTAAACGGGGTTGAAAGTCAGCCTCTATATATTAAGCGTGAAACCTATTCAAAATCATGACTAATGGTCAGAGAAACGACGAAAAAGCACGCAAATTTGAGAATGGACAGTCATGGAGTGTGTGTACTCGGAAAATCAAGTTGGTTTTCCACCATAATATCACATTCAAAGTGATCACATCAAACATTTCATTGAGTCGGGGATGGCGGAAACGGCAGGGAAATCCCTGAAAACATTTCAAAAACTTGCCAACGAGGATGAATGAGTGAGAAGAGGAGGTCCCTTGTAGATGGACTGAAAATCTAATCTCTTGGACACCGTTTTTATGGTTGGGGGATTCGATCTGACTTGTGAATTGTAGAAAAAAGACGATGTGGTTATACGATATAAGACAATTTGCTATTTAAACTCTGCAGTATGCCGTTATCCCTTGTACTCACAGTCAACGCGGAGACGTTGTTCTCAGTGTACGGTATACATGAAAGCAATAAAGGAGAAGTTTTTTCCAGTCGAAGAGAACGATGTTATGCCCATAACAGTTATGGATAATGCACTATACGTATGGTGACATGCTATTTCTGCTTATTATGGGTGTGTATGAATGAAGGAACGGGGAACGTGGTGGAGAGGGATGCACTACCTCGAGTAAATAGTAAAGAGTAAAGAGTAAACATAGCTGGCTATCGGCCGAGGTGAAACACCTGGAATGCCACTTTACTTTACCTTTTAACTAGAGTAAATGTATAATGGAATCCTCACGTAGTCGTATATCTGGAGTGTAGCCTGTTGACAGGACTGTTTTTTGCTGACTGGAAGGATTATTGACTGTTTAAAAAAAATAAAGATTTGTTTTGGTTTACTTATTCTTGTATTATAGTTTCGAGCCTATAGTAAAGGGAACGCTCATTTCGAATCTGCGTTTCGTTCCGTAGTCCCGTAGTAGTCCTAATCCTTTAATCCCGTAGCGTAGTCGGTAACAATACTGATTGTTGATTCATTCATCCCCGGTTCAAACCCTCGCCCGAGCGGTTGATTTTTGTAACACTACCACCACATTCATTTGTAACCTGAAGTTCGGTGTAAACTCGGTGTTAACCTCACGTTGAGATTCTCGGTGTATACACGCAACCTCAGTGTATGGGGCAAATGCTACGGCGGCTGATATTTCCCAATGCGTGGATCTGCGTCTCCGTGGCGGACCTGCAAACAGCGACATATATCGAGTTTTATAAAGAATTTGCATCGTTTCCGTCAGATCGCACTGGCGGGAGTTTTTTCTTGTAAATGATAAACAACGGCTCGCAGAAGAGCACAAACAGTGAACATGCAAACGCGGTTCACAACTCGATCCCTCTTTGCTAGGGTGTCGCTTTGGGATAATTGTGGACAGTCGTTTGACCTCCTAACACTCTTTCTCCTTCTCTAATTATTTGATTACACTGCTGAGGTAGTGTACGGAATTTATTCTCCTGTGCTCCTGTACCAAGGCTACTTCACTTCAGTCAGATAGTGTCTCATAAGCTCTCTAAGACTGTATCCGTGCGTTGGAAATAGTATATTTTTTCGATAATTTATATTTTATTATTGCTCGTTTGGTTGTTGTGGGGACACAGGACACACCAGATAGACAATAAAGTTGTCATAAACCTTGTGCCCACCCCACTGTACACAATCAAGATGAGCTTACGAATGAAGATTTTAAGTTGATGGAAAGTTTTCTTCCGTTGATAAAAAGGAAATACGTTGCGCTTTATGGCACGCGTGTGATTTGGCACAGTAGAATATCAAACGCCAAATCAAACTTTTCGAATTTCTCTCTCTTCCTCCGCCTTTCTTTCCCAAATCGCACTCTTTTCCGCGTCAGCCCTCAAGTTTTAGGGATCAACCTAGTGTTCCTCGCTCTTTATAAACATTGGCATCTTTCAGCCCGCGATAAACAACCTCTCGCACAATGTCCACTGATTTCCTAAGCGCTCAACTACAACTAATACAACATCACTAGAAATAAAGAAGACGGAGGTTATATATGGCAAATAACAATTGTAACTGCGTAATAACTTTGGTTATTGGCTATATCTCCAGTGACCATGGTTTATTGTGGAAAGGCTTATGGCTGCCTCGTTGCTTCTCAATATCATCCACCGCTTTGTTTGTTGGACAGGAATAGTCGCCAATATGTTTTTTACTGTATCTCATCGCCCGGTGCACGCCGTCAAGCCTCAAGTGAGAGTTCGTTATTCACTCGTTCTGTCCATTCTGGCCTTGAAACATATTCAAAATCATGATGAATGGTCAAAGAAATGACGCATAGGATCTGTCTTTTCAGATCCTATGCGACATTGTTATTTGGCTTAACTTTACTGGAGTTTGTATCATCCGCTACATCATACTTTACCTTTGAAAGGTAGCGAAAACTGGGCCAATTAAAATTACTTGCATTATACAGAATAATTCCCTCTGGCAGAGTATTCTACATTATAACTTCTGGACCGTGCGCACTATTAGGTTAGCAGTATATATTAGTGTGGGCCGATCGGGTAGTAGTGCTCATTTTCGCATCATTTACTCTTGCTTTCCGGTCGTCTTTTCAGACCGCTTTTCTCAGGTACCCGAGTAATAGAATGGATCCGATATACGAGAGCACCGACTTGAAAAGACGACCTGGAAAAAAGCAATATCTGTGTTTTTTCTATAAAACATTGTACGAATATTATCGTTCAGGTTCTCACAACCTCTGCTTTCGTGCGTTTGCAGTATTGCTGCACGCACATGCCCATAATGTGTTCATGATGCTCATCAGCTTCTGCTTTCGGTTCGCGAATAGGGCACGGAAAGTAAGCAGAAAGTGCATTTTTCGATCGTCTAGTTCGTTCGGAGCTATCTCTTGTCTCTCTCATGTGATGGACAACTGCACTGAGAAAACTAGACAACTAAAATGCACTTATACTTTCAGTGCCTTATTGGATAATCATTCTTCCGTAATCCTATACGCATCGAATTACAAAGAATTTCGTGGACATAGTCGTCGCGCGCTCCTCTCCCTACCTTCCCTCTCCCTACCCTCCCTCCCCCTACCTTTGTCAACGATAACCTCTCATATTGTGGTGATGCAATTAACATAATTTGTACTACGGACTGACACCAACAATCTGCTGACTTTATGGCTTGTATCCATAGTAATGAATTTTCAAACAGGCATGACGTGAGATGACGATTTTAGTTTTAGCCATGTTTGGGATTTTTTAAAGCGAAAACCAGGCTTAACTGAGGGAGTTGCATGACATCAGCGTACAAAACTACAGTAGTATAATACGGACGATTCATACCAGCTTTACTGGTATAGGTAGGAAAAACGGGCGAATTTTTAAATGGGTGATGTCTGCATCGCAATCTCACGACATGCCTGTTTGAAAATTCATTACTATGGATACAAGCAATAAAGCCAGCTGATTGTTGGTGTCAGTCCGTAGTACAAATTATAATAATAGTATTACCACAATATGAAAGGTTATCGTTGACAAAGGTAGGTGGAGGGAGGGTAGAGAGAGGGAAGGTAGTGAGAGGAGCGCGCGCGAAAAAACGACTATGTCCACGAAATGAGCAAAATCTCACTTTTGTGGAGCAAAACAGTCATCTCCGATTTGGCTGAAATTCACAAATAGGGTGTAATCGAGTGCGTAGATTCCAAAAAAGATGGAATCTCGTTGATCTTAGTGCAAAAATTTTACACGACAGCCGTTTGAATATTTCAATGGGCTAAGAATGACCTTCAAAATAAAGTTCCAGGTCTCATTTTAAGTTCCAGGTCTCAATGATATATTATGTGCCCTAGGGACCAGAATTTGAATGTCATATCAAATTTACAGATCGGATTTTTCACCAATTTTTGACGAATTTTCGGTTTTGTTTCATGCCCTGAGGCAACGAAATTTTTTCATGTCAAACGGACCTCATATCCGTGATCTACATGGTCGATATACCCTAAAACCAAGTTTTCAGACAATTCGGAGACCTAAAGTTGAGAATCTGTGCAAAGGGGTGGTCCACCCTTACAGAAGATGTCTTTTATATGATATGGCTATTGATTACTAGGACAAGTATATATTTGCTGATTTAATAATTAAAATGTATCCAACTACAGTATAGATATGAAGATTCACCCTGGTTTCGAATAGTCTTGGCAGAGAGAATCCCAAAGTTCATTCCTTCTCTCTTCGCTCTCATTCACTCGTTCGTCTCGGGCGAATAGAAATGACCGCGCGATAGAGAGATGGAATGCACTTTGGGGATTCCTTATGCCAACACTGTTGCCAAATGTCCGATTACAAAACCCATCCCATATATGGGATGTGTAGTGCAGTGCAGTATTCATCACTGCAGAAGTGGGCCAATAGAGCGAAAACACAGAACAATGTCGTTGCTGCTACTACGTAATCACGCATCCACGTCCTCCAAGACATGTCGTAGCCTTTTTGCTGTTCCTATCTTATCTGCCCACACTCGCTGTATTCGTGGGTACTTTTCAAAGAATGAGATTCTGATTCGAACCAAGCAGGTGTTTTTTTCGACTAGTGCATATGAAACTTCGGCGACGGGGCTACAAAAAGTGCGGCCACAATTGGAGTTGGAAGGAGAGATGCTCATTTGTCAACAAGATTATTTCTATCCAGTCTTTTTATGTTACGAGAGTTAATGTTCAGGCAAAAACACAGTAATTATTAAAAGGACTACATATATTTTCCATCTAAATTTGTGTACTTTTCACAAATGAACACTGATCGATACATCGTGATTGTAATTCGTTTCGTGAAAAATAACCGTTGTCAAACTGCCACCTTTTGTGTTAACTTCAGGCACCACAGATTTCCTTCAACCCTCACTCATTATCGGAACTCTATGGGTGTGTCTACCCATATTCCCTGCATATATGGCCATTCTCTTTGTGGGACGAAGGTGAGTATTTATTATTTCCTCCAATCGAATATGAACTGCGATTGACAATAAGTGAACGTAAAACAAGTTCCGCATGCGAGCGGCAGCTCCATGTTTTAGGAATCGGATGTTATTTTCTGCGCGTATTTTCAGAATCTACAACGTATTCGACGGCAGAATACAATTCATGTCTGAGGCAACGCTACGAACACACAAAGAACTGATAAAGGTAAACTATTGAGAATGGGATAGTGGTGATAAATAAATAATAACCGAGTCATTTTTCTGCTGATGCAACTACTGGCTAACTATACAGCTCAGATCTGCTCGATACGCTTTATTACAATTGGATAAATTTAGTTTCAACAAAATTCGTTTTAATAAAATTCCCTCATAGAAAAATATTCAGGGACTGATAATGCAATCCTACTTGCTGTGCTTTTTCGCTGTAATTGTTGTGTTTTATGGCCTGGAACAGTTTGGACTGATAAATCTTCCCGTACTGGAGCATGGAATTATCATGGTGGGTTGATTTCCACTGCTGCCGGTTCTTTTCGCAAATGTTGGCCGTTGATTCACGGTGAATGGTAAAGCCATGTAATATGCTAATTTATGACTCAATTTACAATAAACACAATTTTCCATTAAATTAGATAGCAGAGCTGCGTCCGGCGGTGGGCCCATTCATTATTATCTACTTCGTACGACCATACAGGAGGCAGAGAATCAACTGTTTTTGCTACTCTCATTGATGAATTTCAGAGCAGTGCGTTAAATGTTACGCGTGCTTCCTGCTGTGTCGATTAAAGCTACAGCACGCATCGGTCCTCCAGATCAGTTAACAGTGGCCAATCACTCATTCCTACGTTGTTTGCCTCTTCGGCACAACACACATCAGCTGCGTTGACCTTGCAGATGTAAATTGAACCTAAATACTAAGAGTAGACAAAGTACTGCTCATAGGTAATTGTGGATATTAAACAGCTTCTCTCCTACAATGTCAACCTGTTATCTTCGCTCAGCCACAATTAGTATTATATTATTCATGTAAGGCAACTTCGTATACCGAGTACGAACCTTTTCTCAATTTCGTCCAACGCACTATCTCATTTGTGTGCTATTTCTTCGTTTTTAGATCATTAGCTATTATTGTGACTACGTTTCACGTTCAACATGTAGTGGCTCACGTTCAGCTCCACTTACATCAATAATTCCTAAAACTTGGGGTCTGTCGCGGAAAAGGGGTTATTTGGGAGAGAAAACTAGAGAAGCGTGAGAAATTCTAAAGCATTTATTTGGCTTTTGATCTCTTTGAACCCTTAGGTATGTTTGTTTTGAATAGATTTTAAAGATACGATTTTGCTTACAAAAACTTTTATCGCAGCAAAATTCGTATAAATTATTCGCAAATGTGAACACTAGTGTTTTAACAGGTGGCAGGAATATAATTTTATACAAATCCACTAGAAATCGATAATTTATCTATAACTAGGATAGCGGAAAATGTAATAGACAAGCTACTGAGGTAGTCGTTGTAATCTTATTTCTTCCACTACTTTCTTCCTCTTCCTTCTCGTTCTCATAGCATTGGTTGCAGTACTGCAGAAAGACGGTTGAAGAACGTCTGCAAATGAAAAATATGAGTAAAAACGCAAAAATTTCATTAACCACTCTATAATCCCTGATGGAGTAACCCTGATCCCTCTTTGTACCGTATCCATTATGTTAGGCAGCTTGACTCTATGGGTCATTTTCACAGATTGTGTATCTTCCAGTATATAGTATAATAGTATTGAAACATAGGCCAGAAACAAGAACTGCCAACGATAGCATCCTGTTTTACTGTGCAACCAACCGAGTAGAGTCTCGTCGCCTGGAAGATGCTGCTTGTGTCTGTGAACTCGCGAATTGAGTGCATGGCAAGTTGAGGACCTCCAACCTGCAAATTGCATTTCTTTCGCTTACTCATCAAACGGAGACGAGTGAATGTTGCTCGTTCGTCGCATTTTTTTAAAACCCAGAGCTGGACAAAATCGCAGCTTACCTTCATAAATCATGACTGATGAACGAGATATTGTGCATCTAATTGTCAGTTAATACAAGCCTACCGGGTGCATATCGATTCAGTATCGTGTTGAATTTCATCCACTTAATTTTTACTCAAGCAGTACAGTATTCCTGCCTATAGTACTCCAATCAATCAATGCTCACATCGACCGTCTGCATTCCAAGCTTGGCAGCCAGGATGGGACCGACAGTGGAACCGCATGGAGCATCATTGCGAACCCCAATTATCTGAAAGAGACCAATACTTTGACAAGCAATAAATGCAATTTCTTCTGCTTACGCAGTGCATTAATCATTAATTACTATCTTCGAACATCGTTCAAACGCCTAATCATCCCGTTCTTTTCTTCTACCGTAATCCCTCTATTTTACAATTGTATCCTTGTGCCGTAGTACCTCAGAGGTACTACCTCTACCGTATTCCCACCTGTAAAGGAACTCCAGCCTCCGACGCAATCTGCTTCATTACAGAATGTGTGGTGGCAGTAGTTGCGTAGCGCTGATTCACGTTCACCTCAAATCAAACAACACCTACAGTAATCTTTATTCACGAATTTACCGTAACCCGGTCTATAAAGTTCTTGAAAAGCGCAAGTCAATACCTCGACAACGACGCCTCCGTGGAACTCGGGACGGTGGTTTTCCTGAAACAAATATTTTGTTGCTACTTCGGTCATGGAAAGGAACTAATCCAGGCACACGTGAACATCAACTGCTATTGATCTCAGTGGATCCAACTTTACAACATTCTGACCTTTCCAACAACGCAAAAAATGGGCCGTGAGTTTTGAATAATGAGATGGTCAGCACCAAGGGTTCAAAACCGGTAAATTTGTAGTCATTCCTCTCCGGCGCGAGGTCGTCTATCATAGAGTGAGACAATCGCGCTCCGGAAAAGAATGATGACAAATTTACCGTTTTAGAACCCCTAGTCAGCACCGGGCGGTGTAACGTACCTCGTGTATGGCCGAGTAGTTGGGATGGGCTGCGTGTGCCTGGTCGGCACAGAGGATAAGCGAACGACCGGCGGCCTCCTCGAATGCAGTCTGAGCACCTCCAGCTGCTAACTGAAAGGGAGAAAGCGTGTGGCTTATTGTTTTGGCATTTTGACTGCTTTATGGGTCATGCTTCAAAGCTAGTGTGCATTTGCAGATTTACAATCTGTGAAACATAGCCCATAATGTAGACAACCCTAGTGGGGATCGAAGAGACTCCAGAGAAGGCAGAGACATCAATCAATAAATTGAAGGATTACGGTAGCACAATTCACCGTACCTTCCTCAGCACGTACTCGGTGAAGGAAGACTGCGCGCCCATGGCGGTTTGTGAATTCACCTGTGGAATAAATAATTCGAGTGGGCAGTGCAACATCTGTCCCCGTAAAATGTCAACAGATATTGTTCCAACGTATGTATACCACATACAATACTCATTCAATCACAGTATTAAATGTGACAAGCAGTCAGACCTCATATGTACTCAGTTCCGCGCTCACCTCCTCATTGTCGAAACACACCGCGATGCGCAGGTTTCCGTCAGAAGAGAACGCAGACTCATTTGAGGGGCCTGAAGATGACTCCGTGACGCTCAACGCGTTCATTACCTGACGAATTTATTGAACCCCTATGGGTCGTCAATATCTTCTATACTCTATTAGTTTAAAAGTTAGCCATACATTCATAGTATCGTTAGACAGTGCAAGAGTAGTATAAAAATGTCATTTTTGCACGATAGGAGAACAAAATCAATGGCCATTTACGCTATCCTGATTTGATCACTTTGTTAGACAATACGATGATCCTACCGTAATTCCCTCAATGACTAACCAGAGAGTGACTCGATGAGTCCAGTGACTGCAGTGTAAGTTCCCACCATATTGTCCAGTCTGGCACCACAAATGAATTCCTCCTTGCCTCCGCCGATTTGCTGCAAGGTACTTATACCCATATGCGTCTCTGAGAAAAGTTGTAATCAGTTACGGTATTACAACTCAATAATAAAACGGTGTAGTGATCTATAGGAGTTCTGTGCATGAAGGGTGCTCTAAATCGGTAAATTTGTCGTGATTCATCTCCGCAGCGCTGTTGTATCACCTCCCGATAAAAAACTGCAATGTGGAGAACGAAGACGAGAAATTTATCGATTTATAACTAATTCTGGGTTCTGGGTAAAGATACTCACGGCGGGATTTGCGTCGTATAGGTATAGGTCGAGATCGACCAGGTCCTTCGGTGACACTCCACCACCAATCGCCTGCAATATAAAGTCAAAGAATTTGAGTTAGATCAAATATTCAAATTTGAATAAGAGAGCTCGGCAATAACCAAAAAACAATAACCAAAAGTAATATTATTTAGCACCGCGATTAGGCAATGACAGGTCAAATAAAGGCTTCAGATTAGAATTTTTCTGGAAAACCTACTTCGCAGACGAGCTGCAGCAGCAGTGGATGATGCTCATTCGAGATGTCGCGAGGGTCCACATCCTGGAACGATCAAATTATCGTATCCCTTGGCAGTTCTTGGCAGTTCGTTTGCGAAATCGCTTATGTTTCACTGACCCTAAACATGATCTTTCTTGAAAAAATAACTGATCTCGCATACAAACTGCCAACGCTACTCCGCATTGTAAATGTTAGTGGAGTTGCTCAATACGAGCACTTTAGATCGACCAGATTTGCAAAACGTGACAGAAAATATCCTAGTTACTCAAAACGGCCAGGTTAAGACAGTACAAATGATGAAATGTATATGCATACATATGCCATGGTCTACTATATTCTCCTCTTCTCTCTACCTTACTCACCCCAGCCTCTCCCTTCGTCTGCAGTCCTGCGGCAGCGAACGATTCGAGAATGGGACGTAGGTTCGTCTCATTGTTGCACACGAACTTTTCCCTGAACTTAACAATTGAAATTTAGCGAGGAAACCATGTGCAAATAAGTTTCAACCGTGATCAATTCGAGAATTCAAAATCACTCATACAATGTTTCAACAAAAGATGACGTTATTTGTGCTAACAAAATAAGTTTCAACGTATCATTAAGTTTATTTCCAGCTATTAATAAATAACGAAAAGAACATTCATTAAGTCTCCTACTTGTCAGTCTCCAGATGAATTGCGAGGTTGGGGATGAAGAGAATGGGCTTGCGGATGTCGATGAGACGATGGGCAAGATGGTCACCCTGATTAGAATCAATAAAAAACCATTACGGTATTCCAAGATCAATCGATAACCACTTCTTTACTTTATCTGCAATGCTCACCTCCCTGATGACTACTTCTCCGGCGAGTGAGAGGTCGCGGTCAAACCACGTACGCCAGATACCGTTACCATATGTGGACACGCCAACCTGCAAAGAGACGTTGTGGGAAATTCTAGAGAACTAACAGGAACTTTCTGCTTTGAAGTACCTAGTCAATGGCATAAGAATAGGACTATGGTTAGTAGTTTGATTACTCTATGGGCTAAGTTTCACAGGGGATATATCCTCAAATATATAATAAAATTTAAACATCACCCATAAAGTATCAAACTTTACGTTGAGTGAATAATTACCAAATAAAGTAATCATTCTACCGACGGTAGCTTCTGTGAAATTATTCTGCATTATTCCGAATTATTCTGCATTATCGAAATTATTCCCCCTTACTCCCAATCTCGCCACGTATGCGTTTCAGTACCTGGAGAAACTTGTCTGCCTGTTGCTTGCTCACTGGCTTTACTCTCAAGCAGGGCGAATCCGTGTGTCCGACAGTGATGGAGAAGCCTCCACCTGGCTTGTACGCCCCGCCCACTGCGAAGGCAAAGATGGCGGAGCGGTTCCTGACGGAAATGCAGGTATTATATGAGGGATATCTGCGCCATGGTATTTGCGCCGTAATGGTGCAATGGACAGATGCGCCCTCACTCTCGCCATCGTAGCGGCGCAATTGTCCATTTCACTATTATGGCGCACAGTCATTTACCCTAACGCAGATATTATGGCAGAAATCGTATCCAAACAGTACTCAGTGCATATTGACTAGTATTGTTAGATTTTCATTTATTTTTGTGCCTGTAACACATGAGTAATGAACCATGTCACATTCAGGGCTGTAGCAGTAAAGTTCTGAATTTTCTGGACATCCGTCAAAAGGCAGTTCATTCGCAGTCCGGTAAAACCTCACTCGTTCGTGGCACTCACTTGGTCACGTAGTACTTCTGATTGGGTTTGACATCCCAATGGTAGGCCTCCTTCAACTCTGTGAATCCAGCTGCACGCAGACGAGCAATGCACTCCTGCACGGCTGCAATGAGGACACATTGAATCATTCAGACTCTCGACTGGAAAACCAAGAGTACGGTAGGAGACCCACCGTGGAACGGCGTCACGGACTTGTTAAGAAACGTTACAAAGTCTGCAGCAGCCTTGCGCACCTCGGTCGAAGCCGGACCTTAATCAGGAAGAACAGTAATCCAATCAGTATGTTTTAGGATCCAGAAGTTAATCAAATCGCCAACTGACCAAATGTAGACATGATTGTAGAGGCGAGGAGAGGTTGTTTGGATCTAAGAGAAGGAGGAATCTGTATATGGGAATTCAGATGAGACTCCCCGAATAAGGGGAAGATAAGAGATGGAGACCCGTCTGTGGAAATAGGAAGAGAGAAGGAAGACAATAGTACGTACAATAAGGTTGGCAGTTTGAATTCGAGATTGGTTATGCTTCATGTGAGCTATACTATTTCCAGCTATATGATCAGGTGAACATAACCGAGTTCGCACACAAACTGCCAACCATAATGCACACGAAAAAGCAATTGTCAATAACCCCCAAGCGCTTCCCTAATCATGAGTGGCAGAAACTTGAAATAATCGCGTAGTATCGATGGAACGGCCCCTCGAAATCGTGGATGGCAGTGATAAGAGACACCCTCTGGCAGGAGAGAAGTAATATCACCGCAGAGGGCTTGCACAGCAAAAAGTCAGCCATATCTGAGACGTTTGTCCCTGACTAAGTCGACTACGCTGACTTCAACGGCTCTCCATTACCGACACGCTGATTTTAAGCGACCATCCAGTTTGCACTGATAGTCGCTTAGAAAATTAAAAAGCAGATCACGCAGTTCAGCAAAAGTCTTCGTAGCATGTCCGTGGTTGACCAAATGATAGTAGGCATGTCTCTCATTCATCTCATTGTAGAAGCTGTCCACCTGAGAGCTAGGATTTTTTGAATCAGTGGCAAAATAGTGGCTTTTTCGTTCGTCTAATCAGCGGTTGTCTCCACACTCGATAGACAGCCGTCCGCTCCGAGTGGATTGCACGATTGAGAAATGAGCATTACTACCGATTGAAAAAACACTACTAGTCATAATCATGCCTGAATCTGATCGACTGTCTCTTTCATTTTGCGTGACATTTCGTCGCGAGTAAACGCATTGCAAACGGGGAGTGATTTCGATTGGAACTGTGCTCTTATCAGGGGTTTTGCTTGAGAGGCCGGTGCACACGCCATAACAATCAGTGTGCAAGACCGTTTATGGCGGCGACAAGTTGGATAATTCACTGGTAAATGCCCGTTGCAAAGAACAAAAGATATTTTCATACTCTGCGAGTTTACCAGGCTTTGGCGCACAATCTACTAAAAACAATGACGCTATTACTGGTTTGGCATTCAATCATCTCTCAACATGTTCTATTCTCGTGTTTTGGGAAAAATCTCCCCCCCCCCGAATGTTCCAGAATTTGATTGTTCGTGTGCCGCTCTCATGTTGAGTGTGTGTGCTGTATTCGTGTATGTTGTCCCTCTGCTGCCATAGATCAACAGAGGGACAACACAAGTGAACTGGTCGATTTCCTTGCAGCCAAAGGGGTTTGTTTGCTGCCAAAACATGCACAATCAGCCGACTTTCCGAAACGATGCAGGCGCCCTTCCGTCATTCTTCTCTGAGTCTTTCGTCGCGGGCGGCCGCGGGGGGGGGGGGGGGGGGGGGGGGGGG
>JACMIF010002353.1:3995-14427 GCA_014805445.1 Diplogasteroides magnus | reverse complement strand
CCAAATAATATAAAATGCATATGGATATTCGAAGGAGGATGAGAGCAATACAACAGTACCAAAACAAGCACACTTTAGGCTTTGAATCACGAGAAAATCGAAGTAAGAGCAACGCGACACATCAGTGCAAAATTTTCGCACTTTGCCCGCGCCGTCTGCACTCTCGCCCTCTCACTTCCCCTCCCGAAGCACTGTGTGCCCTGCAACTGCCTGTTTTCGTGCGTTATTGACTCCGTGATTTTACAATGGTTTCAATGATATAAATAAGCATGGGTGAATTGTTGCAAAAACCGAAAAATTGCCCTCTCAATCTTACCGTAATTTGAAGCAAATCAATCAATAAACACATAGTTGCATACAGGCAAAATCGCGTCGAGAGTTCAAAAACTATTCGGTCGCGGGATCCTTTAAAAACTCAAAAGCATCCCAGAATTTTTTGCAACTGAAACGGAATAGAGATGTTTTTCTGGTGGCTAATATTTAATTCATTCTGTTTCGCATCGTTTGATATATTCCAGTAAAAGCACATTTTGTCATTGAAAAATAGGAAATACAGTAACCCGCAAAGATATTCTTCCTCATTCTCAAAATCAGATCATGAAAATTTCAATTTTTTTCAATTTCTTCAACTTTTGCACTGGAAATGCAACGATTTTTATTGCGATCACACTGTAAGTGACTGGGACGACCCTGGAAGGAAGTGTTTCGCACGACCTTACCCATATATGCTTCAAACCATTACAGATGCTCTTAAAACACTTATTACATATCTACTATGTACACAAAAACTTGATGCACTTAAGTATATAATAATAACTAATAGTAACTGACTTGTCTTTGATGTCCGAGATCGCATTTGTTGCCCACAAGAAGTATTGGTACTTGCTCCGTTCCCTCAAAGAGCATCATTGTCCACACAGTAATTGCAACACAATAACCGCCAGAAATATACAATGAGAAAATATCTACCTTCACTCGAATGATTTGATCCCTCATTGTTCGGATATCATGGAAAGTCTGCTGAGAAGTGATCGAATACACCACAACGAAACCCTAAAAACTCTAATATTCAGTGTTCGATTCCTATACCAATATTCAGTTCAATTACTCTTCCCAATGAATTTTCCCGATAAAAGAGAATAAAAATAAACGAAAGTGAGCAAACCTGTCCATTCTTTATATAGAGGTCTCGCATAGATGCAAATTGCTCAGTTCCCGCTGTGTCCAGAATTTCGAGAACGCATGGTTGACCATCAACCTATAAAAGAAATAGATAATCAATGACGAAATCTCTCGAGTATTTCGAAGCAGTTTTATATCCTCAATGACATATTCCCTTTTCTTTTCCTTCCCTTCCCATTGACATTCTTCGACGTTTCAGTGTGTGTGTCATCCCGGATAACGAGGAAGTAAACACTGTTCGTCGTATCGTGTCGCTCTCCAATCGAGTGAGAGAAGAGGAGAAGAGTGCTAAACCCACCGAGGGAAGGGAATGAGAGCATCGGCTCACTTCGTTCAGTCTACAATCTCAAAGTGCAAACTGTCCCTCCATCCCATTCACACTATTTCACCCTTATAAGCGGAAAAGACAACCGCCATTTTGTCTACCAGCTTCATGTGGAAAATCAACTCACTTCAATTTCTTTCCTGTAGAAATCTTCAATGGTGGGATCATATTTCTCGATGAATGTATTGGACACAAACTGGACAGTCAACGCCGACTTGCCAACTCCACCACTTCCGAGGACAACCACCTTAGAGTTTTTATGATATCATACCATCCATTAACATTAAAACGTGACCAAGGACAGAACACTACTTTTCTAACTGCGAAAACTAACTGGCTACGCTAATGATTCATACTTTAGTAGTGACTACATTTGATCAATATCCAGGGAAAACGATAACTTAAAGGGAGTTAGTACCTTTAAATGCTTCCACACCATGCAAAGACATGCAATGACTAGCGAAGTTAGCGTAAAAGAATCGAAAAGACTGACTCATTTTAGTCTCCAGGGATATACCAAACATTCACTTAGCATTCAAACGGATGCTTTGGCGGGAAGAACGAAATATGAAATGAAATAAGACAAACCTTGAACTCCCGCATGATGATGGAAGTGTAGAGAGGGCGGATGAACAAGAAGGGACACTCAATTGGCCACGGATTATGTATTCAAGAGAGGCACGCAACAACCACAATCCATTATCACGCATTGCATCTATCGAAAGGGGAACAACAGTGTACAACCGACAACCATGTATACCCATCAATAAGGACAGCCAAGTGGGGAAGTGGCTATTGATAGATGAGAAAGGGCGGCATCTTTGAATGGAAACCCCCTCCCAATTGCTACTCACTCCATCATGGCCGTTCTATTGCCGCTACTCCACAACTAAGATAAGGGACACTCAGGGGAGCAGTTCATAAGTCTCCTACAATAAATACCATTCACGACTACTTTTGACAATTCACAAGATACACATGAAATAAGTGGTTGGTAGAGGAACGGCCTGGGGCGTTGTCAGGAAATTGAGGTATGGGTGTAAGCTGAGAGTGAAACTAATAGCAGAAGCAGTTCGCAAGGTCACCAGGGTACTGGAGGAAGAATCTCTGGAAAATCCTAGTATCTCAACTGACCGAATTTAAAGGTCAGACGAAGAAACAACAGATTGCGCAAGGGAGAAAAGGCCAGATGAGAGGGAAGAAGGGTCAATTGCATCTGCGATTAGGCAAAGAAGCTGCGAGCGAATGGGATATGAGGGAGAGTGAGGGAACTGTCAAGTAGGACAAAGTCTGCCGGGGTCACTAAAACGATAGTGAGAGCAGCATCGATTGAGTCTGCCGAAAGGAAAAGGCGCTCTTAGGAAGAAAAGAGAAGGACAATCGATGAGCTACTTATCAGCTACTCGATAACAAGATGGAGTGTGTCCGTAGAGATCATTAATATCTCCCACTTGCATGTGTAACAGCTCGTTACTGCTGGACATGCGGGAGGAGACAACCAGTGGCCCTCGACGATAAGTGTTCCGGTCTGCAATACTACCATTGGACAGACGTCAATTGAATTACGGGCCAAGCATCCACACTTGACAAACAACGACGACAGGGAAGAGCAAAGGGAATGAATCCAGGAGAAAGTTTTAGAGAGTGGCTAAAGAGGTCATGTTCCTCAAAGTACATAGGGAAGAATATACATATTTTAAAACAAACCTTATATAACGGTTGTACGCGAATTAAGTTCATACGGTCGTGCGATATTTGATAAAAATCATGTTGTATCCATTTTACGAAATAAATTCAACCGTAAAGTAGATTCATACGCATAATTGGGTAGAGGGCACATCACGCAACTTGACGCTGTGCATATAAATTAACGAAAAACAGAAAACATATTCAAAATACAAGATAACCTCATGAAAACAATGTAAAAGAAAAATTTCACGGCGTGGTGTGAACATGCACCGCGAGTGCGAACGATTTTTTAAAGGATGAAAAATAACCACAAGCGAAGGTAGAGAGTCTTAGCGCGACTTTTTCCTGACTTCACGTCTGTATTTATACACAGAGTGTTTTCGTTAATGCCCGTTTTTGAACTTTTATTGTATGTTCTAGCGCTGTTTTCTACACGATTAGATGGCAAAATCATTCAGAAACGATGGGTCGACCGGAATTTTCACCAAGAGGCGGCGGAGTTGGTATGTGTTACTTTACTTTATATTTTCGATAAATTTTTCTCGTTTCCCATGTTTGCAGTTGCATGAACGGAAAGATATAGACAGGCGAAAAAAACTGAGCATGTGTTTTTGTACATACCTATTTATTAAATTTGGTGGTGAAAGTTATCATCGTGTAATTTGAACGAATTTCTATGAAATTAACATCTTCAGGCCGGGGCGGTGGTGATCGTGGCGGATTCAGAGGAGGACGAGGAGGAGAGGGAGGAGGCTTCAGAGGTGGACGAGGAGGAGGAGAAGGAGGCTTCAGAGGTGGACGAGGAGGTGGCGGAGATCGGGGAGGTTTCCGTGGTGGACGTGGAGGCGGTTTCCGGTAGATAGACATAGAAATATTTCTTTTATTTGGTTATTCAGTGGTGGCTCCCCGCGTGGTGGCTTCGGAGACCGCGGACGTGGTGGACGAGGCTCTCCAAGAGGTAGAGGAGCCCCTCGTGGAGGAGGAGGAATGAGAGGCGGAAAATCGGTGTTCGTTGAACCTCACAGATACGAAGGTTAGTTATACCGACCCGATTCTTTTCGTTTAAATGTGCTTTTTACAGGTGTGTTCATTGTCAAGGGAAAGGAAGATGCTCTGGCCACAAAGAATATGGTTGTCGGAGAGTCAGTGTATGGGGAGAAGCGAGTATCTGTTGACGACAATGGCACCTCGATCGAGTACAGAGTCTGGAATCCTTTCCGATCAAAGCTGGCGGCATCAATGATGGGCGGTCTCGATGACATTCACATCAAGCCAGGAACGAAACTGCTTTACCTCGGAGCTGCTTCGGGAACTACCGTTTCTCACTGCTCGGATCTTGTCGGACCTGTATGTGTTGTTATTGTTTGCATTTGTTTGAATTTTTTATAGGAGGGACTAGTTTATGCAGTGGAGTTCTCTCATCGTTCTGGTCGAGATCTCTTAAATGTGGCCAAGAAAAGGCCGAACATCATTCCAATTGTTGAAGACGCTCGTCATCCTCATAAATACCGCATGCTTATCGGTTCGTTACTGTTAGTACTATCTATTTGCCTCCGCCTGCAGGAATGGGCAAAGCAGACGAGTGATCCTCGCCTAGCTTAATCCCTGCATGGCAATATAGTTTGGATGGATAATCCCAGGACTTGTTGTATTCACTTTCTTGTTTCATGACCTTCCTACAATGCATTCTGATCAAAGTTATGCTATACGTTCTCAATAGTGTTCTTTTTAGGTATGGTGGACACGATCTTTGCGGACGTTGCTCAGCCTGACCAGGCTCGAATTGTCGCTCTTAACGCACATCACTTCCTAAAGAATGGAGGATTTGCAGTTATGTCTATCAAAGCTAACTGCATTGATTCCACTGCTGAACCTGAAGCGGTTTTTGCCGGGGAAGTGAATAAGCTGAAGGAGGAGAAATTCAAACCGAGGGAACAAGTAAGTGAAGTTAAATGTCATGTTATTTTAACGAACAAACGCCAGCAGGTTTGGGCAAAGTTGAGATAGTCTTAGCTAAATCCCTGCTAGGCAATAGTAGTATGGAAATATAATCCCAGTGTTTATCTCATGCAATACTCTGTTTCATGCCTTTCCTACATTAGGTCTGATCCCTTCATTACGCAACAGGAAGTAATAAAATACAATGTAATGTACTCTCAGGTGACTTTGGAGCCGTACGAAAGGGATCATGCAGTCGTTGTGGCAGAATACAGAGCAGCTGCAAAGAAGAAGGAATAAGTGCAAGTACATGGTTTCTTTTTTCCAAACTCGTAATATTTAACGAAATTTCTGTCGATTGCAATCGCTTTTCATTTAAATTTCACGGATGACTGTTTTTTGTTTTGTCTCCGCTGTTCTCACCTCATGCGTACGGTCTCTTGTTATTGTTGATTTGGATGTTCACATTGTTAGTGTTGACGATAAAGACAAGTTTGTACATTTATTATGTTAGTATTCATAGATTCGAGAGGTTTGATTCCTCAGTCTATATCTGATTCATTCTCCTGGAATAAGTTATCTTTGCTCCAATCAAATGTTTTTTAAGGGTGAAAATGGCGACGAAGGAAGCTCTTCCCTCTGTTCAGACTTTCGGCCGCAAGAAGTCTGCGACTGCCGTTGCTCATTGCAAGAAGGGACGTGGTCTCATCAAGGTCAACGGACGTCCCCTTGAGCTCGTCCAGCCCGAGATTCTCCGCTACAAGCTTCAGGTATTATAAAGACAGCGCTCAGCTTCTAGTGTAGAAACAGGAAAATCTATCCATGAACTTGAATATTAGCGATTCAAATCTTCAAGGTGAACTTCATCCTGATGTGTGTTTTGACAAGTGATAAGTAATCAAATGGTCCTTCTCGCGAAAATTAACGCAGATTTTCTTAAACGATTGTCTACAATAAATAATTTCTGCATTCCGTTTTTCTCATTGAACGGCCCCTGCTTGTTTATATTTTAAAAACGATTGTAATTTAGCGCAGCTAATAAAATACGAAAAAGTATAGTTAGAGGCCATTCAACGAAAAGTTAAGATTTGCTTATTTTGTTAAAGCAAAAAAGTATTTATCTCTATTTCATGAAAAGATTCTTATTTCTCATATATTTTCCCCTGACCACAAATATTCTGCCTTGTCAACTAATCCTTTTTTAAACAATACAATCAATATTAATATATTATGATTATTGAGGAGCCCCTTCTCGTAGTTGGCAAGAAGCGCTTCGCAGATGTGGACATCAGGATCCGCGTCAACGGAGGAGGACATGTTGCACAGGTAATTTTGGTTATTCTCGTCTATTCAAGTTAACTATTTAGGTGTACGCCATCAGACAGGCCCTTGCAAAGTCCCTTGTTGCCTACTATCAGAAGTATGTGGATGAGCAGAGCAAGAAGGAACTGAAGGATCAGTTCGTTGCTTACGACCGATCTCTCTTGGTTGCTGATCCCCGTCGCCGTGAGCCAAAGAAGTTCGGTGGTCCCGCTGCCCGCTCTCGCTACCAGAAGTCGTACCGTTGAGAGGTGCATCGTCTTGTTTGTTGTTATCTTCTCCCTGTCATAAAAGTGTTATTAATTCACAAGTGTTCAATTATCAATGATTTATGCTCTAATGACATTTGATTTGACGATGGCAAGGGCTGACGGGGCTTTGAGAATATCGAGGGTCACAATAATTCAAACATGGGGAAGAGAAAAGCTCAATGTGGAGAGATATGTTACACAACAGTTGAAGATCAAGGTGAGATGGGAGATTGTATGAAGGGGAAAGCATTCATGGGATATGCAAGTTGAATAGAGACAGGAGTTGACCCGAGTAACGAGATTTAGTTATCGTGTGAATAGTAGTAGTTGCTATGTCAGACGTACACAGGTACAAATCCATTCTGTTCTTCATAGTCCTTCCATCGTTGATCGTCGCTTTCGTGGGTGACGAATCGTTCTCCCACTTGTTTCTCTAGCAAACGAAGGTCGGACCAGAGTATATAGCCCTGTTTCCGTTGATTTAATAATGCAGTCAAATTGAAATTATTTGTACCTGCATCCATTCATGTGCTAAGGCCTTAGATACCGAAAAGCGCTTGCTCATTTTGACTTGTAAAAGACCATTGATAAAATCGATTGCTGAAAGGAGATGATAAGTAGTTGAATGACTTATCACAACTTGCCGATCTCTGTTATTTCCTTCCAAGGTGTGGGAGGATACATAAACTCGGCATTTTGGATCTGATCGTGAATGTCCTCATCTTCATTAAAAGGGAATGTTCCAGACAGACTGCAAATGAATCCTCTATCCAGAGTACGGTGTCATTATTGTACCTGACATAGACAATAACGCCAACAGACCACATGTCTAGAGACCGATTGAAGCCCTTGTTTCGTAGTACCTTAATGTTCGATACTCCTGTGTGTCATGGTAGTAACTAACCTCTGGAGCCAGATAAGCAGGAGTTCCGACCACTGATCTTCTGAAGCTTCGTTCTCCTATTATACGGGCAAATCCAAAGTCACACAGTTTTACCTTAAAATGTTTGTTGTTTATGGATAGATGAAGAGATGAAACCTGTGGGAAATCAGAGTTGGAAGTGAGAAGAATGTTCTCAGGTTTAAGATCACAATGAACTATGTTCTGTGAATGAAGATACGAAAGAGCAACCAGGATCTTGAATGGAAGAATGAGTACTGTAGACATAGAGAACTATTCAATACCTGGTCAACAAGAAATTGTGTTGTTCTCTCTGATAGACGACCTTTCTCTGATGATAGAATCATCTCCAACATGTCACCCTCAAATGGTATACGGTATTCATTCTTACAGTAATCATGACAAGTACCTGAAGCTTCTCCATGACAACGAATATTCTATCAGCAGTCTCTAGCATTTGTTCGAATGCCACAACTCCAGGATGTTTTACCTTCTGAAGATTCTCTTCCATTCTATTCTCATCTTTCCCAACCTGTAGAATGTGCACTTCAGTCCTCAACAAATCCTCCTTGTTAGGGGGAAACTTCAATTTGTCTATTAACTTGACTGCAACATGTCTTCCACTCTCAACACAATTCCTTCCATTTCATCATTCCAACTACAGTATACCTTCCGTCGAATCCCACCGTACACCGTCCCGAATTGACCAGAACCAAGGATTTCATCTGCGAATATCTGAAGAGGTGAATGATGATTGTATGAGAGATGATTGTGTATGCCTGATATAGTTGTGAGAACTCCTGTTCTGTCTGTACCATCACTCCCAAATGAGTTCCTTTCTGTTCTGATCCTTAAATATTCCCTCTTCCTCCTTTCCCTAGTCTCTTCTCTACCTGGTATGGGCACCTTCAGTTGATCTCTGAGTGGTGCACTTGATTGTGGAGTGACAGGCATCAACGCTCCCTCAACACATACATTCTACAGCCGATAAAGACAGTAAGTCCGACCTTGATGGCATTTGCCCATGCAGCTGCAGTCTCATTTCTCTTCTCATCAGATGGATCTCCTCCTGAAATATAATCAACATGACCATTGTTCCCTTTCTTCTTTCTTCATTCCCCACAACCTTTCCTGACACTTTCTATTCTTCTCTTCCATTTGTGTATACGAGCCCTCTCGAATTCAGGAGGCAATTTGAGAAGAAGAAGGGAATTCCATCCAGTGACCATCTTGGAGAAGAGTTGGCATACGAGAATGAGAGGGAATGGGTACAAGGGAAGGGAAGACTCAAGGGGAAGAAAGGATGACAATCAGAGTGAGAACATCATGTCACAATGACAATTAATGAGAGAAGATGGCAAAATGAGAATGAAAATGAAAAAAAGATGAATGAAAATGAGAAAATAGGATTGGAAAGAAGATAAAAGTGATGAATGAAATCAGTTGAGAAGGGAAAGTGATAAAAGAGAAAAGGAAGAAAATGGCATAGGAAGGATTGAATTGGAATGAATAGATTGTATCTCATGGATTGAGAGTGGCAGAAAGGGAAGACAGGGCAGGTTTAGAGGGAAGGAAGAAGGGAAACTGTTACTCTATTCATTCATTATCTTACCAATAAAGAATGTTGTCTGTTGAGTCTTCAATTCGAATACATGACTCTCTTCATTCTCTGGTGGTAATAACTTCAGATCGAGGATTTCGGATAGAGGAACTTCCTATAAAGAAGAAGAGATGACTAAAGAGAATGAGGATGACCTTGTAGTATCTTGGACTATTCTCATCTTGGAAGAGTGTTATGGCCTTTGTATCCAATCTCCAGAAATGTTTCTTCCTCTGAATATCCTTTGATTAGAATGAGAAAGAGTGAAATAACTGACCATATTGTGTTGATCTGTGTGATGTAGTAGCCATCCTTCCTTTAGAGTCTTCGCATTCTTTCTTTTTGTTTGTTTCTTTGACATAACAACCCTCATTAGTGGAATATTCTGCAATGAAAAGCAATGAATGAATGAATAGAATGACCTTTGAGACAAGATTAAGAATGTAGATATCCCCTTACTTGACTCTCTGTTGTATCATCTTCATCCTCTGGACTTCTCTGTCCTCCTTCATAAGTAGTTCCTCCTCTTTCTGAATGAAGAGGTGCAGAAGGAGTAGACGATGCCTTCCTGTGTCCTCCAGAGTCTTCAGAAGACACTGAAAGTGATTGAGTGGGGGTTGGAAGGGGAGATATGACTGGGTGCTGGTACAAAGACACACAAAGCAGTGAGTGAATAGAGTGCCCCTTTCAATTCACCCGTTGTCTGATCCGTGTCAAATGGCATCGAATTCATTCTCAATACTTCTGTACTTCCACCGAATGATGATAGACCTGAACTGATCACAACCAGGAGACAATATCCATACACAAGAGGGTAACAGATCAATAGAGATGAGATTACGGTAGGGCTATCACACAACACATACCATCACTCTCTGCCCCCAGGAAGTAAGGTTGACCCGATGGACTGATCGAATTGCCTGGACAGTCACGGGCAACACTCTCAGAGCACTTCTTGTGGCAGTTGTACTTGCAATCTGAATGGACTACAGTAACCAGAGATTCCGTATGAGAGTCGCACCTCTACATTGCATTCCCTGTCTGATAAGTCCCTTGAGGAGTTTCTTGCAGTGTTGACAGACAGTTGGTCTCTTGTAGGAGTGCACTTGGAATGTGTGGGGGACCTGGAAGGGGGAGAGTGTAAAGGGAAGGGGAGAGGGGATTAATAATTAAAAATTAGGGGGGTGTGGAGGGGGGGGGGGTGGGTTGTGGGGGTGGGGGGGGGG
>JACMIF010002351.1:1232-18455 GCA_014805445.1 Diplogasteroides magnus | reverse complement strand
GAAAAACCTGCCATGGGCCATTTCGAGAAAATGGCCCATGGCAGGTTTTTCTCACTATTAGTTTTCGACACTCCCAACATACACCTGTCGATAGCACATAGTCATTGTTTCCAATTTCTCCGAGGCCTCAGACCGTTTCCTAGTCAGCGGTTAGAGCATTCCTCTCATGAGTCGAAGGTCGCAGGTTCGAACCCCGTTGCCTCCAAAACCTTTGCCGCCCGAGATAACAACACAGTAAATCCTCAAATGTTCCTTATCCTTTTTACTCATTCTCATGTCGACCATAAATCAATCTGATTATTGGCTTGTTTACATCAAACAAAACACCAAAGAGTAATTGTTTCCTTAGTCTTTACATTGATCTCTAACCTTGGCCAGTGCGACGTTCTCATTCAATTGCCATCTAAGAGAGATTGAATATGTTCCCTCATAGGCTCCTCTCTGGAATGAAACGAGAGCACGTCTTCTGTTGGAATTGAGACGAGAAATGAATAGGAACACCTGCAATGGATGACATGTGCACAATCATCTGACATAACAGAGACATTACTTCCTGATTACAATCACTGTCATCACGTCATATAATTCATTCATTATATGGAATGCTTACCACGTAGGAGAAGTTGGCAATGATGAACATGAAGAAAACATAAGCGATTCCATTGACAAACTCTAAGAGATCAGAAAGTATCGAAAAGGTGGAACGACTAACCATATATTATGAGAAATGAGAACGTAGAGGAAACCAGAAGATTCGTCCCACAAATGAAACATGGAATGTAGAGTCTCGGAGTCGATTCATAATCACGTACATATATTGTAGCGAAGACTCTGATGTTTTATCATATTGCGTTTTTGGGAATGAAATAAAGTCATTTATTTAATTTGTGAAACTACGTCGTGTCTAGTATTTACCAATTTGTACGTAGTTTGTGATAAATAACCTATTTTACATGAGCGTGTAATTGGGATTTATATGTCACTCACCTTTCACAAGTGAGAACGGCAACAATATTGTACAGGAAAAGATTGGCCATCATACTAATGAAAGTGAAGAATAGAGTGCAACCTACTAAATGAGACTTTCAATGAACTTTAAATATATTCATATATGCACAATATGTATTTTCCACTTTGTAGTATTATAGTAAAGACCAATCTTCAAAATCAAGCATATATGACGAGAAAATGTCTGTACTGCATTTCATTGATGTTATGCCGCCAAAAGATCCAAAGAACGGCCAATGAGATTTCACTCGCCAGTTAATTTCCACAGTCCTATTTCCACTCCGAGAAAGTAATATCTTGATATGAAATGTGGCAGTACAATCAAATAGAGTGAGATCATGATAAGAGTAAAGTTAATGTGAAGAGCTCTGACCTGGCAGTATTCATCATGATAAGGTAAAATAGAACAAGATACCTTTAGAAAAACAGTAATACAGAAACATAGACCGACGGAAGCGAGAAAACATATAAGGATCTGAAATTCCCTTTTTATTTGCACTCTGGACAGTTTGTTTTAAACTAGACCTCTCCCAAGATCATGGCAAATCGAAAAGGGGCTAGGCGAATGCTGAGATGAATCTTGTCCACCAGGAAAGGACACCAAAAGCACGAGTTTGTACTGTGGAAACAGATACGAAATGGACCCTCTGCGAAGGGATTTGTCATCTGAAAGACATGATTACAGTAGGTATACAGTAAACTGTACACAAGAACAATGGAGGGGAAATGTTCGAGACACAGATAATAAGACCGCCTGCTAATACAATAGAGAAAAATGGCAATACATTGAGCTCTGGTTAATAGGCCAATTTGCTACAGCTGAATCGTATTACTTAGGTGGGATAAGACGAAAAGTTGTCTGGACAACGTGCGTGAAAACGAGATAAAATGTTGAAGGTGTGAATTCTGAACACTGCCTTCATCTAATTGTGGTGGGTGGAGTGACTCTATCGGTCGTTATGATGAAATTGCACTTTAAACGAACGAATTCACTTCAAGTCTATTATGCACTACGCGAGAACGAATAAGGAAATCACTTTTGTTTTTCAGCCTTTACGTTTCTGCATATTATGCTTTATGTTTTTCTTTTTGTAGCTATCGCAAATCACGAAATCCTAACTATAATACTAAAAGGATAATGTCAAATAAAATTAACTTTCTCGTTACCGTGCACACTATAGGACTCTGTCATATATGTTTACCGAACGAACAGCGTAAGTTTGTGCACTTCTTGTCATGCATGACAGACAAATTGCATATCAAACCCAACAATTTATGAGTGTGTCTTGCATAAGTACATCTCAGATGCTGTCAACAGTGAGAACAGAACGGAACATTGGTTAAGACAATAAATATATAAATTACAGGAGATGTCCAAACATGTTTTTGATAATAAGAACAAAGCTATGGTTACTTTCTTCCTTTTCCTGGAATGGGAGGATATCCACCACCTCCATTGGCACATCTCAAAGAATGACAATGAGAAAGGGAATTGATTGGACAGAATACCTCGAACAGACACAAACAGGCCTTCCATCTCTCTTCTCACAGTTACTATTGCCACAGTTCTACAATGGACAATTGATGTTATCTGATCTCATGAGGACTTGAAAGAAGTGAAAACTGTCGAGTACAGAGAAAAGAGATATACCCGGAAGTTGCACGAGACTCCACACGCCACTTCGGCTGCCTGCAATGACAAGAGATCAGAGAGAATTTGTGGAGTCTCAGTCCAATCAAGAGAATATGACACCTTTTGCAGGATTGGAACATCCATTCTGGCACAGGAAGTGAGGATGATATCCTGAGTGGAGAGATTGAGAAGGAGAAGGAAGGAGAAGAGGAAGAGTGATTGCATGATGAGGATTATGGAGGATGATGTTCAGAGAGCACAGTTATATAGTGGAAGGAAGGTCGGGGGTGCAATTGTATTGGAGAATGTTTGAACAGACAAAAAGGGGAGTGAAAACAGTATGTTTACGTCCACATTGCACTATTCTATTGTATCTCTTCCCCCTATCACAAAGTCCTCCTTTTGTCGTCCTGTCCTTCTTCTCCCAGTACATGTCGCATCTACAACTCTGAATCCATTTCAAGTGAATGCTACAAGAAGTGTTGACCATCCAATAGTCCAATGCTAAAGAGCGTAGGTCGCTCATTGTTAGTCACGGGGGTATTATTGTAATCCGATGACACAGATGGGCTTACGATCTGTGATGCAAACACCGCAACGTGCATGAAAACACGCCGTAATGGGATATTTTGATCTCGTGAATACTTTGCATGAATCATATGTTCTGCACCGATGAATAGCTGGAGAGAAGGATTTATCGATGTGTAACAAAGGACAAACAGAGTAATGATGAGTAATGGATATCGTTCTTAGGCAATCTTCATTCTCTCTCACATTTTCTCTCATACACCAACCTGTTGTAGTTGTAGTTGTTGGTTCCGTTGTGGTGGACGTAGGTTCTGCAGAAAAGATCATTTCCACTCACACAAAGCATGTAGATAGTATTGTATTGCATGTGATCAGTTGCCAACAATTCTATCAAGATTCATTGAGCTCTATTTCATACCAATTGTAGTGGTAGTTGTTGCCTAAATTGAATTTTGCTGGTGGTGTTCTTAGGGCAAATGGACGGAAATTGCCGAAAAGTGATTATGCGCAGTGTAATTCATGCTGCCATCAAACGACGATTTCGCCTAACTGCATGGATTACTCACCCGTAATATATCGATTTTCTATAGTTCGTCTAACGAATAGAATATCATGGATGCTCCTCCTATGACTAATCTGTACTTATAATGGAAAACAGTGAACATTTGATCCCTCTTTCATCTACAGTATATCAGATATCAGTGTTTCCGCTTTCATGGAGGATGCTGTAAATCTGCCACATGTTTACTATAACGAGAATATGACTGTCCCTTTTAGTGAGATATCTGTCTAATTATGATATCGAATGAATCACAAGAAGTGATGGAATACTGATTGGTGCATGTAAATACAACTTATCATATCATATACATACCAGTTGATGTGGTGGTTGTCGTAGGTTCCGTAGTCGTCGTCACTTCTAAAGGGAATGAATTCCAACTGAGGACTTCCATTCTCAATCACATACCAGTCGTCGTGGTCGTAGCCTCAGTCGTTGTCGTTGTCGTTGTCGTTGTTGTCGATTCTGAAGACATAAAATGATCAATTGTCCCCAGTCTCTTAATCCCATCACTGTCCACTTCTGTTGCCCCTTCGACCCTCGTCATTCATTATCTCCCTCCACTCTAATATGACGTTCATCCTCAAAAGGGCGTCAAATACTTGACCACTGAAACCGCCCTCCCCTCCCATAAAACTTCCATGATCACATACAATCAACGTCTGGCGGCTGTCACAACACTCAAACTGTCAATTCTTCCCTCCCACACGTTTCCCACACGTCTTCGGCCAAAAACCAAACAAATACTGCGGTTTCCCTTGACTTTCCTCGGTCATAAAAGTTGAAAGAGCAGATGTCACTGGTTTGATGGTTAAGAAAGAATATATCTGATAGATACTGTCCTCTTGTTAGAGAGAGGATGATACTCTGTGACACATTCTGTTCTTCGTTTGTCTGTGTAAGAAAGACGTGAATTGAATTGAATACTCACGAACGCAGAAGACATTGTTGTATGCATAGTACCATTCGGGCATTTCTGCTGCTGTGAACATATCATTCGTGTACAGATCTCCATCCATCACTATTGACCACCCAAAATTGGTGCATCTGCAAAGGTTAAATTACTCCACGACAATTTTGCCCTTCTTTGTGAACTTTTATCCGTTCACACAAACCATGGCATATGCCAATACTGTGCTGGGTACTGTGATAGAACCTCCCTTGCAGATTCACACACACACACTCTTCCACAAGTTTCCCTCTTTGGTGAGTTATCAGTTTCCGACTAAAATCGTCACTTCTATGAGAAAGTGTGCAGTGGTGCAAGGTTCACAACGAAACAAGCGCACTCTTCTGTTCAGATTAGAGACACGAGGAAGATAAATGATCAAGGCCACTCATTCACTACGTGATGCAACCATCAATGCTCTTATTGTCCCAATATTGACTGAATAAACTGTTCATTTCTACAACAATCCCTCTAACGGTGTACCATCAAACAACTACCAATTTCCACTATTTCTAAGTGGTGTTTTAAATCTCAAATATAATAAGACTATAGTGTCTCCAAAAGCGGTTCTTAGATCATCGACTCTACACTACGTGTACTTTTTCGTTATTTCTTGTCTATTATCCCTATCAGTAGCATCTTGTTGGTCTGTTCAACTAATCATCATTTGTGTCAGTTTTTCGTGCGTAATGAAGCGGTCACTTGCGTCACAAAAAGTCACGGGGAATGGTTAGTAATTCCGGTAGATTAGAGGAGTCTTTGATGCACCAGTGATAATAATAGTATTGATAAGTAAAATAGTCTCACTCGAAGGATTCAAATGAGACAGAGCCAGGTTGGAAGGTTCCGGTTGAAGCATCCGCCAAATTGAACTGAAAAACGATATTTAAATGAATTGTTTCAAAAAGGGTCAGTGATTTATAAATCAGTTAGATAAAAGCTTACCTGTTTCACAAGGTTTTCTAAAGACAAAATAATAAAAAGCAGTTCCAAACATCTGCAGGCGTTTCGTGGACATTTTGAATCTTTGTCCTTCACCACGCCTTTGGGGAGACCACGGCATACATTTTACGGGGTAATTCACTCATTCACCCATATACACACAAATGCCATTCATGGCACGAATGCACACAATTCTAGATTTTTTTTGCAAAATTATCGCTAAATTAATAATTTCAATTTTTCTACACATATCTTACTTAGAAACTTTTTTAAAAATTTAAGCTGCACATTTGGTCCGGCGGATTGAAAAAAAAACAGCCGGACCAAATACGGATTGAAAAGTTTCCCTTGATTTCCTCGGTCATAAAAGTTGAAAGAGCTGCTGGCACCGGTTTGATGGTCGCAAATGATGTTATTGTTAGATACTATTTCGTGAGACCAGTGAACATAGATGGTTGGATGAATGAATGAATGCAATCATAACCGGATGGCGTCTTCCCTTTCCAGGTATTCGTTTGCATGCGTCACAATTGGCAATGGACTGTGTGTAATCTTTGAACGGCCCACGCTTCCTTATCATCTTGACGTTATGGAAAGGAAAGGCGGACGTGGTACAATGCAGCAGAACGGACAAAAATGGTAATGGTGGAGATAAGGGAATGATATGAGTCTATATAAGGAGACCCTCCCTCTCAGAATACATCTGACTGTGTGTCAGCCAATATCAATGGCTTCTTCCCTCTATCTCACTGCCCTTCTACTAGTCTACTTTGCCTGTATTACTCAGGTAACCTTATAAATACCCTCTAATCCATCTACCGTATCCTGTCAGGCTGCTCCATTTGAGAATCGTGAACTATTTGGAAGTCTCCATGCCTGTCACGGTCATGGGACACCAGAAGATGGAGTGTGTACATGTGATACGAATTGGACTGGGCCACGATGTGAAGTGAGTAGTGATTCCCTTTCTGTTCTTGTCTTCTCCTCGACATCCTCAACGTCTTCTGTTGAGGTATTCATCACCAGAAGATGTTCTGATGACGATGACTGCCCTTCTTCATCCTATTGTCTCATCAAGAGGAAGAACATTATATGCATTGATGATAGCCATCTGGGATGGTGTCTCCCCATACAATAACAACCAAGGAAGAATAGGAATCAAAAGAAGGCAGCAGGGTCTGCGAAAGAAGCTAGGCATCTACTGATAATCATACACTCCAAGCATAATGTGGTTGCTGTTTGAAATGTGATTGAATCCATTTCAGATGGATCAATTGGCATAATACGACAGGACAGGTAGCTGAGCTGTTCAAATTCTGATGAATTGTATCTCATTCCGATAAACGATGTCATTAATTGCACCCGGAAAGACAAATAAGGGAAAGGGAGTGAATTCATAATGAGATCAGAGATCAACAGAAACTAACATTGTTGTCCGGATCGTATATGGGAGTGAGTCCGTCCTCTCCTGTTGCAAACCATGTACCAATCTGCATGGGAAGTATTCCCTGAAAGAAAAGTCTTTGTCGGTCATCACACAATAAATGAATTTATCGATTCGAATAAATATATTTTGATGGGTCTTGGCCTGATGGAGTGAATTATGTTTGGGATTCTATTCACACTTTATTCGCAAGACACTTTTTGCAGCTTGTAGTATGTATACCACCCACTCTCTTTTTGGTCTGATTTGATGGTCGATCTTTGAGTGGAATTAGCCTTGCATAAATAAGAACCCTGCTGTAACGTATGGTCAATGATAGTGACACATATGTAGTTAAATAAGTAAAGTGATAATGATCGCATTGAACGTCTGCTAAAGGGAGTAAGGCTGCACTTGCAGCATGGAGTGTACTCGTAAATTCCTTCCCTTTATCTCTCCTTCAATAGTCAACAATGACGTCTTCCCCCACATTTATGTCTTTCAATTACGCACGCAATGACAAAAATATGGCTAATAAAATGGCGATTGATTTTTTTCCAATTTACTGTGACTGTCTTGCTCTCATGAACATCCGAAAGTCACAACCATTTGACAAAATTTTAATGGAAAATTGATCGGATCAGAAACTATAGGACTACGAATAGAGCATCGTTTTGAAATTTGATTGACTTTACGTCACAAGTGAAATTCCCTTTCGTTGAAAATTACCTTCTAGACTGCGTAGCACTAAGGGAACAAAATGCGTAGAGTTGATAAGGAGGTAAGGCCACTTTTTTGAGTTCGTGTACTGTAGCGAACTTTGAGGAGGGTTTTGACTACAGAAGAGGAAACCCGAGGTCGATTTGTTGACTATAACTCATCATAATTATCACTGCTGTAACAGCAAAGAGTGAATTTGATAACATTTTTCGTTTGACATAGTAAAAACAATGAAACAAACCGAGCATTGGACGTTGACTGTGCAAGTATTCAGAGGGTCGGGATACACGAAGGTTATTGGAGCGAACTGAAAAGGAGAAGATACACAATCATTACTAATAAGTATACTGCTTATGAGCAACTTCAGTTATATACGACCACGGCTATCCTACTGTTCTTCTTGTACCCTATTCTTCCAGTCGGATCCTTTTGCTCTTTTTGATATGCGACCATCAGTATATGCAGTCTTTCTATCTCAAGAAAAGGTCTCACAATCTGAACTCATCGATCGTCAGAACAACATGTTCATTGATATCTACGATCAGTTTCTTTTCACAATTGTTCACAGTGCATCTCCGTTTTTTTCTTTCTAAAAGTCACATTCGCATGGTATAGTGTTTCGGTTAGTTGGGGAAATGGATTTATTGATTTTTTGTGCCTAACGCTATTTCCCTTTTTCCTTGTGAACGAATTCCATTCTCAAGGAGCAATTGGATCAAGAAAGACCTACGCCTTACACATTCAATAGCATTTTAGAATGGATGAGACTGAGGGGTCCACCCAGACTGTAGAACAACGCCCTACACTCCTTCGTTTGGGCGTATGGGCACGTCATTTCCCGTTCAGAGACACAAATGTACAAATGATTGTATTCAAGGAATCAGACAGATAATATGTTGGCTCCAACGTGGGCTGGGTGACAAAAGTGAATAAGATTCAGACTGTGGGAGGGTGGATAATATGGTTGGCAGTTAGACTACTTAAGTGCATTCGCTATCTCTGCTGCTCCCCAGAACGGTTGTCCCTCGTACGCGGGAGACAGCCGCTCTGTGGAGAAGCAGAGGTAGCGAATGCACTTAAGTAGTCTAACTGCCAACCTTAGTGGATAAGCACAGTCTGGCACCAATTACGTGTGAAGTGAATCAACTAGAGCTTT
Source organism: Diplogasteroides magnus (assembly GCA_014805445.1). Lineage (NCBI taxonomy): Eukaryota > Metazoa > Nematoda > Chromadorea > Rhabditida > Diplogasteroididae > Diplogasteroides > Diplogasteroides magnus. The sequence goes on along the minus strand of JACMIF010002351.1, from coordinate 9,537 downwards.
CCAGACATTTCATGGAATAAAAGTGAACTACACAAGAGTGATGACTTATGCAGAATTATATTTTGCCTTTTTGTATTCTATAATAGAAAGAGAGGTTCACAGACAACAGTTTTTGTCTTTTTCGCTCAACTACCAAATATTTTTTCCATGCAATCTAATGATACAAAATCAAACCGTCTGTTGGGCGGGAGTTGGTCCAACATTCGTCTGGAAGTCTCCCAGAGTGCATGAACACTGGAGTGAAGATTGTGAAATGACAGAAAGACACGACTACAGTAAGACTTACAGTGGACAGTGCTTCGTGAATGATAGTTGAGAGAAGAAATAGGACGACATTCCTTCCTCGTTCCATCGTAGAAGCTGTACCTGATCATTCACTCTCACACCTTTTATCCTCAAATTGTAATGGAGGATTGAAATATCTCTGTCTCTTCAACTCTCCTACTTCAAGATATCCCTATCTTCAACAGTGATTTCATTGAATGGAGAGAGTCACATTCACCATGACAGAAACGTTGTTATTCCACCTGTTCCAGCCATGCCCGTTCCCCTTTTCATTCTCTTCTTCTCTTTCTCTCTTTATCCTCTTCATATTTCTCCACTTCTTATGCCTTGTTTGCACTTTCTCGATGGAATTCACCATTATTGTTGTCATCCCCATTCCCTTTTCCGTCTGTTTCTCTTCAATTCTCTTCGTTTCTCATTCTTTGTCAATCCGTGAACCGTGAATGAAGACAAAAACAAGTCATGGCGGATGATCGACGAACGAACGCGAAGAGTTCCAATGGGGTTGAGATATGGAACAGCTACTGGTCAGGGACTATTCATTTTGAATTCCTTCTCATTTGTCAGCATTATTGCTCGTAATAACTACAATGTTATAGCAAATCTGGCTCATTGTTCTTATATCACACAACGCAAATTATGATAGTCGTGGATAGATAAGATGGCATTTCCTGCAAAGTTACCATGAGATAAGGCTTGTTTACGTTGCCTTTCCTACTATCGAAGATAAAGAATCGAGAATCAGAGAAAGGGGGAGTAAAAGGAATACGTGAAATGACACATCCGATTGCTTTATAAACTTTGTCCGTTGACCCTTTCCTCCGCAGCGGTGCATGAATCTTCTCGCAATACAACAGTATCCAATTGCCAATACAACACTATTTGTGAAATTCAATAAGCATGAGACATTAATTCGTATTCTTCATTTTTCAATGTTATTGTCATCATCGTTTATCGTTGAATTTGTAGTATGGTCAGTGTTAGAAAGAGTACGAATTGTGATCACTACGCAAAATGGAGGACAGATTGTCTAGTAGGGACACCAAGAATGAGTCAGGAAGAGAGACACCACAAGGACGCCATCAGAATTCGAAGGTACTGGACTGGTATTGGTGTTTACTTGCTGTCGTTGAGGAGAGAGCAGTAGGATGAAGGAGGCTGAAAGAGTAACAGTTTCCACTGCGCATGAAGTGGCGCGTTGCGGTTGTCGTTTACATTGTCATCTTCGAGAGCAGCCTTGTCGTTGGATTCCTTCTTCATGATGATCCATCTGTCGTTCTTGATTGCACAGTTGAATCCGACCTTCTTTCCGTCCTTTGAAGGAACTTCCAACTCTTTCGGAGGAGAATTCTCAATTCAAATATACATCAATTATCCAAGTTGAAGAATCTTACAGTATCAGGAGTCGCCGCTGGCATCTTTTCGTAATACTCCAGGAGTTTATTCGAATTCTGAAGACGTCTTATATGGAATGTCTTGATTACGGTAATTGATACCTCACGAGTCTTCGTCTTCTGTTTGTCATTCTCTCCAATGTCCTCAGTACTTTTGTCTTCTTGGCGAATACAGTTCGCAGTCTGTATGGTCGACTCATTTCCTTCTCCTTTTCTCTTCTTTTCACCCTTTCACTCCTCCATATCTCTTCGGTTTTTCTTTTGCCATCACAATTTCGTAGGATTGTTTAGGTGGACGTGTTTCCCTATAATGAATGATTCCATCATTCAATTCAATCACAGATTCAACCTGCATGTCTTCGTATTCGCTGAGTTAGACGTGCCTTTTCGAGCGGTTGGTTCTGGAAAAGAACTTTTCTCATTCCGGATCAGTTATCGATTACTTTTCCTAGGTTGTTTTCTTCTTTTGTCTTTATCCGAATGTTCTTCCTTGGTCCTTGCATCATCCTGTGTGTGTTCCTCTGCTGATTCCGTCTTCCATCGAAGATTCGCTTTGCGGATTCTCAATGGAGGCAATTCATTGACCGCAACGCAACCGCGACGCGTCTACTTTGTGGGTGCGGGGGAGGGCATGAGATTGTCGAAATGTTCCGTGTTGCCCTTGTTGCAGTCGCGAGCACTGGGTACGCATTGCTTCTCGTATTGTTTCTCGTAATTCAATTCCCTGAATAAGGGAGAGGATTACGGTAGATGACGATCGATTACTTGCGAGGTGAAATCTGTACAGCTGAAAGTAATAGATTGATGAAGTTCACTGATGAATATCTTACGTGTAGTGACTGCTGCTGTGTTTGGAGTACCCGTGGTTGGTGTTAATGGCGTTTCAGCCATGTTTGAGTCCTTAAAAGAGTCAAATGGAGACATAATAGAGAGGTAGAGTACCTAGTCAGTAGTCAGTATTGGGAGATTGAGGGGAGGAGACCGTCTACGATGAGTGAAGGAAGGAGAAATGAGGAGAGGCCGTTTCTACAAATTACGCATGAACGTATATTATGCAAGAAGGAGTTAAACAGATCAATGGGTGCATCTTTTTCAAATTACATTGTTTATGTCGTGATGAAACGAGGAATTATTCCTCAACACCGTTTTGCTTGAGAATGGATGAGCACGAAAACGGAGTGTGCCCGTAGTTCATGAAACTTTTTGTGGGTGTGAACGGTGAAATACTATGGCATCGAACATGGAAGAACTATAGTCTTTGTCAAGGAAAAGAAGGCGAGATTATGGGATAGGAAAAAAAGAAAGAACAGCTACACAATTCATATAAAGATGACATCATTCGGTGATTCCATGTATACACATGTCATGTGTGTGTGGTGTCACTTCGATAATATCTCATCATTATCTCTATTTGTCTTCTCTTTTCCTTCTCACTGTCCCTTGGGTGGTAGAATGACTTCTTCCTGTTGTTCTTATGCAGAGAATGGAGTCTGAATGACTCCTTCCCTTCCCTTATCCTCACCTTCGGGTAAGTCTCCTCTTCACTTTTGCCCGATGAAAGACCAGCTCCTCAAGCATCATTCTCGTTACTTCCACACTGACTTACCGACGATCTACAGTAATCCGCATTATCCCTCACATCCTTCGCTGGCCCGTGAGTCTAACAATCCGCACATCTACAATGTTCAAGGACATCCTGAATGGAATATCGATTGATTACGGTATTCATCAATTGTGGCGAGACTCACTCGTGGAGTGTGTGGAAGAAAATGCGACCACTTAGCTGGAGGAAAAGGCCGAGAATACGAAGTTGAGAGACTACTTCACATAAAGCAGCCGAAACTTTCAAACTGGCCATGTAAGCAGTCCTGTGATGATAATGAAGCTAACGGGAGGAAAATGTAGTCTACTGCCATACTACTGGGGATGCTTGTTATGTTTCCTCTACCCCAAACAATTTGCTCACAATCCTTTTCCCATGGACCGACGAGTGTTCCTGGACACGCACTGTTTGCACAGCCGGAGACGTCCATAGACTACATTTTATCTTACTCTTTCAAAAAAACCTTTGAAACATCATATCATTTATCATAGAATACTCCCGAAGAATATCGATTTCTAATCGATAAAGAAGCAGTGTCAATGCAAATCACTTATTTTTATTTTGTCAAATTCATTAACAATAGACCCTGATGTCTGGAGAAGAAAAAAGCTGTACAAACTGTGGGTAAGCGTATTGAAAAAGGCCACTCTACAGCTGTGTTGAGGTACCTTCGTGTCACTGTAAAGGACAGTCGAAAGCCATGGGCACTTGGATAGAGACGGTTACGGTATGTTCATATATTGACCATTCGGTTTAGTATCTGTTCAGATAACATTTGTGTTTTTACTTCCATCGGTCTACGCACAGTGCAAATGTACTCTGGATAAGTTCAAAATCAATCCTGATCCGGAACCAGCGAACCAAAAGGTTTGACAGTACCTATAATAGACTGTGTGATATGAAAGGACATTGAGTACTGAGGGAACTTGTTTCAGTTTGCACCTGTGGAATTGTTCTATCCCGATCCGGCGAATAGCTGCCTCCTCAGCGCCAAATGCACTGTATGCCATAATGAGCGAAAGAATGTATAAGAGGTGATTGTAGGGTGAAATGCCATTAGTTATGGGAGTCATTCCTGCACTTGACGTGGGAGGAACAGCACCAGATCTCAGTGATCCTGACAATCCTGTAAGTGGATTGAAGGAGATTCATTCTGAAGGAACAACTACAGATGATGATAGCAGAGGAACCTACTGTTGGAGGACAAGGAGAAGTTGTTTTCAATAGCTTCAAGTCAGTTATCGGTCTATTACTGAAGTAAATAGTGAACATAAGATGTTCTCCCGAAAACGGTGGATGGATTCTGTTCATGGATCCGGATGAAATGATCAACGATAAGGATACACCTGAAACATGGTACACATACAACATGGTTGTGTGCCATCGTGAGTAGACGAATGGTGAATCTCACTAAGCAGTATGTACAGAAAATCGAATTGTTGCGACCACAACGACTACAACAACAGAAGGGACGACGACGACAGGTTTGTGCGATAGAGAACATGTGAGAGAAGGAGTAGGCATGCGCTTTGAACGATATCCATTTCATCATTGGTTTATGTATTCCGATTGTCTGTTGATAAAGATGCATTCCTCATTTGATTGCGTTCGAATGAACATTGCGAAAGGAAAACAAAATGTCACAGTAACACGAATGAAGGAGTGACGTCATTGAAGAGTCAACGATCAGAGGGGGCGTTGTACCCCGCATTGTTCGTTTGTACAAGCAAAGCAAACCAAAACACTCCCCACGAAAATATGATGTCCCAGTTATTGAGTCACTCTGCCATTCTTGTATTTTGTTCATACTATATATACAGCAGATATTGATCAAAGATGGTCTCCGCGGGCCACCATCCTACTATTTCACGCTGGTTTTCGATTTCATTATTCCAGAACTGAGTGAGCTGCTACATATTCACAGTTGCCTTTTGACCTGCCCGATATTTCGAGTTACTTCTCCATGAAGAATTTTCTGAAATCGAGATGTGAAATGGGGTTATTCACAAGGGGGGAGGGTATCCGACCAGAGCGGAGGATGCTTCATCTTCTGCATGCCCAGACTCGCAAACATGAAAGCAATCCTAAACTTGGCATTTCTTAGTGCTTTAAAAACAAACAAAAAATATTTGGTGGATCCATTGCACACTTTTTGCAGCATCTCTCCTTTGTGAGGGCGTAATTATCATCATTTGTTGCGAAATTCCCGTGATAGATCTGTGAAATGAGCTGATCAAATAGTTGGCAGACGTAGAAAAGCAGCGTAATGGCGCTCCGATTCACTACCATTAGTGTTAGGCGCGATCGCATTTTCGCACTGCATCCTCTTTTAAACGCGCTAACTTTTTTGCCCAAAAAACGCGTTCAGGGACTTTTCGAGGATCTTAGTTGAACTGGTTCGTAAGACGATTTTTACCAAATGCCCCAATTGTGGACAATTCAGAAAATCCCGGAGACGCAGATGATGGATACCACTACAACAACACGTGAGACATGCATGAATTGTTGTGAGAAGAGATTGAGAAGAGAGTGTGAATGAAATCCCCCTAATTGTTGTGTCAATTGTGTAATAAATCATTCACGTTTATTGTACACGGAAATCTTTATCGCATGTTATGAGTGAATTGGTGAGTGAATTCACTCATTTTCCATATGTACAGTAATCAATCCATGTTACAGAAGCCCTCGCAGCTGTAGTCAGGTTCACACGAGCCTGCAAAGACAAGACGACGTTTCCCCATGTGCACCATCTACAGTATACCTTTCACTTCTTCTTGCTCTGTTTCTTTGTGGACGCCCTCATTCCAGAAGCACGTCCCTTTCCCTCTCGTTTGTCGGAGACTGCACAATCAATTATTAAGGAACTCTTTCATTTGTTACTCTTGGTGTTGGCACTGCCAGTATTGGAGGTTGTAGACTCAGAAGAGGTTGTCTTGCGAGGAGTACTCTGCTGAAACGACGACCGCAACGCATGAGCTAACGCGACGCGGTCTCTGACCTTTCCTTTTCCCTTGGTGTGTTTCTTTTCCTTGATCTTGATTTCAGGTTCCTCATCCTTTGCTTCTTCCTTCTTCTTCTCTTTCTTCTTTTCCTCTTTCTTGTCGTACTGCAATATCATTCCAATCGTCCTCATCTCGCTCTCCGTTGTCGCTCTGTTTCCAAACATACTGTACACTAACCGAACTGTGGCACTTGTCATCCTTCTTCACTTCCTTCTCCGGGTTTTCCTTGGACAACGCAGGTTTGATGCCCTATAATCACTGTTTTCAATGAAGTTCTCCTCTCCCATACCGATTTCTTCTCTTCAGTCTCAGTGTTGGATATCTCATAGTCGTCATAGTCCTTCTCAAGTGGACCGATAAAATAGTCGACATGCCAGTTGTACCTTCTTCTTGATTGGTTGATCTTTGTTCGCCAATGCCGATTCCTTGGCCAGTTCTTCAATGTTCACCATTGTGAGTTTCTAAAGAGAATTCCTCTCAAGCGACAGAAAGGAAGAAATACATGGTGAGTTGTTGAGAGTCGAGGGGAAGACGACCACCCGGGATGGAGGAGGGGAGACACAATGACGAGAAGGAGGAGACAATGAAAATGGGTCAGAATGGAAGTGAGACCATGATTTCTTCAGTGTATGCAATGTGCGTTTTTGACTGTGCACATTAGGCAAATTGGAGCTATTGATTTTTTGAGCGATAAAAAGAAAATCGAACAAAAGTTTGGGTGATGCAAAAAAAGAAATTCAAGCTATGAATGATTTAAGACCAAAAGACAACGACTTACGCTTTTGGTATAAAAAATTTGTTCTAGTTTGCTAATAACGATTTACCATGCATAAATAGTCCAAGTCTTGATTTTTACCCCAGGCCATTTACCATTGAATCTGACCGGATTTGTGGGTACCTGCTCATGATTAGCAATGCAAAGGGTATGCAATCACGTGTGATGATGGATATTGCACTGAAACAACTTTCGAAAATCAGCAATCATGAAATGTTTGCAGCGTAAATAAAAAGGTTATCATTTCATCATTTCGTATTTACATACACGAGGCATTAACCAGTATCATCGAGATCACATTATGGTTTCTATGATGAGAGAACTATACACTATTTAACTGGAGTATTAGACAGAATTGAGCTCTAGTACTATTTCATTAAATATATCACTTTGATTCATACTAAAGTGGTTATGTTCCCTGAGAATAGTTGGTTTCTCCCTCTTCTCTTCATGGCACGGTTCATGTTTGAGTGTTCGAATGTCATTGACTATCGGATGATAAACATCCTCTGCCGCCTGAAGTCCCCACACGAAATCGAAGTGATTGTACTCACGAATCTTCTTCAGTCGCTAAACAAGACAAGTTTCACAGAGTCTCTAATGCCGTAAGTCTCACCCTAACAGCCTTTCTATTCAGTGTAGGTATCATCCTCTCTTCCACATCAGGGACATCAGCCAACCAATCACTGTCTCCCCAGTAAACATGAGTGGGAATATCATTTGTCATCGTGAAGTTGTACATGGGTGGCTGTTCCTGAACGATTATTACAGTATCATTCATGATTCACAATCAATACTTACCGTATTATAGGCGGCAAGATTACTGTCGACATCACCATGGTCGAATCGTCTTGTTTCACGAGTCGACACCATCTGGGCCCTGAAGCAATACTCATGGATAAACCAAATATCATCTCGTTAACAGAAACGGCTTTAGTTTCGAAAATATTTCACGGAACTATAGATGAACGTACCAATGAGCGATGTTCATACTTGAAGTGCCAGAGAATGCATGAGAGAAGTAAACAGGAGTTCGACTCTGAACAGTATTGATTAGGATGAATAGGTGCCAAACTCCAACCTCATTATAGAATCTGCTCTGTGGTCCGGCAATCCCGAATAGAGTCCATGTACAGAATCCAGATGTCCAATAGTGTCTGAATTGAGCTATGCACAGCGTGCAGAAAAGTGGAACTACCAACTGTTGCAGCGCATCATCATCGCGCACATTCGTGAAACCGCGACG
>JACMIF010002350.1:0-18457 GCA_014805445.1 Diplogasteroides magnus | reverse complement strand
GCTTCCCGACGGTCTCTCCAACTCCCTCACTCTCTCGTCGTTAGAGTGATCTACTCTGACTACGAGAGAGTAGGAGAATTGGAGAGACTGATATCCGTCGGGAAGCGCCTCGCAATCTCCCTTTACGGCTTCTTTAAAGCACACCTTCGCAATAGCATGCAACCACTCGCAGAGCGAGAATGTGAGCCGCTCCATCTTTGTAAGATTCTCCAAATATCCGAATTGGTTGTTTATGGAAGTTTTCTCCCACCACAATTTTCGCAGTGAAGTCTTCCTCGAAGATTTTGAAATGATCGTCCAACGGTTTGTTGTACATGAGCTCACTTATGCAGCCAAGGAACGCCATTCTTCTCTTGTTCTTACACAGATCTAGAATAGTATTTCTAGTTCTAAAACTGTCAAAAAGTACTTTTCATATTCGTCTAATCCACTCTGTCGACAACAATTGAGCAGATTTTAGACGAATGAGAAATGCCGTTTCACTACAGATTTAGAAACCTTGACATTCAAGTCACGTTGATCTATCATTGCAACAGAATTAGGCTGTCAGCCACACATGAGATAATCTACTGTATAAAGAAACGAAAGAAATTACCGATGTCGTCACTAAATTCCCGCTTCATTGCGTTCCTCACGATCTGAAAGGAGGCATTGAGAACTTGATTGGACCACACATATGTACATATAACGACTTCTATTTTTCTCTCATCTACCGCTTTAAGTACCTAACGTACCAAGAAGCACTTTGGAGAAGCATGGTTACGTAGTCCTTCTAGCAGCCGGCCTTATCGGTGGGCCCCACCTAACGTTATCGCTTGACAATGTATTCGAATGACTCAAACTGCCAATGGCAATGAAAGGGAGGAAGGATTGACAGTGTATTCGAATAACTGAAACTGCAAATAACAATAGAAGGAAAGCCTTTTCTCACTTTCCCATCACTTCTGAATACTGTGTGAAAGGGGAGGAAGGATTGACAGAAGGATTTCTAAATCGGGAGTAGAGTGTATTCGTATTTAGTCAAATTCACGAGGAGCGGTTGTCAATTGCATGAATAAAACAACTGCTCCTCGTGGAATAGACAACAGACAAATGCACTCTACTCCCGATTTAGAAACCCTAATTGACAGTGCGCATTCGAATGACTCAAACTGCCAATGACAATGGAAGGGACATTTCGCATACAAACTGCCAACCCTAATTCATATGGATGTTTTAACTGTCAGGAATGACAGTCCCCAAAGAGTAAGGTCGATATGGGCTGCATGATATCGATGGATTAAGTTTTCCATTATAAATTTAGAAAAAAAACTAATCCACGCTGTTGTCTCTACGAGCAACAGTCAACCGCTCCGACGGGATGAGGTGAATGAGAAATGCACTTTACTACCGATTTAGAACCCTACTGAAGGACACGTTGCGCTGACTAGGGGGATATATCTCGGTAAATTTGTCGTCATTCTTCTCCGCAGCGCTGCTACATATCTCATTCCCTCACCGATATTTTCGCCGCGAAGAAGAATGACGAAAAGTTATTTTCGGCCGTTTTTTTAATGTCTGGAGCTGACCTCTTTGCGAATGTTCTCGTTGTTTATATCGTCCAAATCGACGTTTGGCCTTTTATTGATTTCATCGAAGACCCTTCTCGACAGAATGACACTCTGTATTGTGCGTATCTCCGCATCCTCCAACCTGTTTGAACTTTTCCGTTTTAAGATTTTAAAAAATGCATACTTTCTTATATTCACTTGCGAGCCCTGTTGAAAGCAGTGCTGCAGGTAGTCGCGAATGTGCTTCCAGTACATGAACTCCTGAATGGGTAATCTATTTTAGAAGTTGCATAAAGAAATGTTGCTGACAGCCGTTCATTTCTAGCTATCTGATTTCATTCATAGGTGTTGTATCTCATTTCGCTACGAATGAGATTAGACGGCTAGAAATGAACGGCTGCTAATAACGTTTCATAATGCGATCCATACTGTTTAGAAATTGACCAAAAATATTTAATTGCCACGCAATTAGGCGTTATTTACCCACGATTTAGATAATATATTCATCTGAAGAGGAAGCTCACCGGGGTTGCGTTCTCCGCTACTTCAACACGTGCATCTGCAGCACTTTTTGCAGTTCCTTGAGGATGTCGCTTCTTGGCTTTAGCCTAAGAATAAGTCCATCGTGACTAGAGACCGCGAATCGGCTCGAGCCGATAGCCGAATGAAATGGCGATTCACGGTCCCTAATCGTGACCATACAACCGGTGAAGCACTATAGATATCAGGGCTTCTAAAACGGTAGCAGACCGCATTCGTCTATGGCCCAAATGTCATGAAGCGGTGGTCTATCGCTTGAGTGAGACAACCTCTCTTATAAGTAGGGACCGCAGGACGTCTGACCAACTTTTGTTCTGGACCATATGAATAGGATCAAATGATAGCGCTGCGCCTCTGTTACAACATCCAGTTTTCCATTTGTCGATATCTTTTCTCTAAGATAAGATATTGGCGGAGACAAGCGCGAAACAAATCAGCAGAGAGACCTCGAAAGTTGAGAATCGCTCCCTCTCCCTCCCCTTACTTGGTCGTGGGAACTCTTTCCTCAGATAATAACCGATATTGTTGTTATAAAGTGTTATTAGATAAGAGATTTCACGTAAAATACGCCCATTACAAAATAAAATTTGGCAAAACTTTCATCTTGTGGTAAAATTGAACAGCCGGTCAACAGCGGATCTTCCGACTACCACACCGACCTCTACCCAACTGAGCCACTAGGGCATGTGCTATGAAAATGTTACTTGTTACCTAAGATGTAGGCATGTTTGTTATGGACAAAAACAGAAAAAAACTTTACAACAGTCAAACTAGCTTGGTTTCAGTTATTTTGATAGTTTTTTCTGCTTCCCTATTGAATTTCACATAGGATATCGGTTGTCCTTCTTGTCCAGACAACTGTTGCGACCCTGTACAGTCGTACTTTGCGAAATGACCACCTCTCTTCTTCATGAAACTGCTCAGTAGAGAAACAACATTATAATAAGGGACAACAGTGATACTTATGCTTAGGTATCTAGTAATGACCCCCAGACATTTGACAGCTCAAAGTTTTGTCGTTTTTGTGTTGTTTGCTTTTTCAACTTTTGGCGAAAACTTGTCCCTCGCAAAGTGGGCGGAGCTTGCGGTCCCTACTTATAAGTAGTTATTTTGACGACATACGAATGCACTCTGCTATCGATTTAGAAAGCCTAATAGATACCACTGTGCTTCTTGGGTAGAGTTCCTGTTGCTCATAGTAGGAACGAAGAATCTTCCAGTTAAGATTGAAGGCATCGTGTGTGCACGCGTTGGATGTTATCTCGAACGACATCGAACGAATCGGCGAATCAATATGGAAGACATTGCCCTTCATCTCCTATAAGTGGCACACTTTCGAAAATCGAAACCCGATGCTATTCCCAGGTAGGTAACAGAGGTTCAAAAACGGTAAATTTGTCGTCATTCTTCTTCGCCGCGCGGTCGTCTATCATGGAGTGACACAGCGCGCTCCGGAGAAGAATGACGACACATTTACCGTTGTTGAACCCCTAGTAGGTAATGAGATGACTTACAGTGACCGGCACATTGATGTTGATCTTGATTGCTTGCCCGTGGAAGTAGAGCGCGAGCGATAGTGCGGACTCCAAGACGTATTTCTTGTGTGCGTCGCTGCGACCACGAATCAGAGGTGAAAGCGCCTGAAAACGGTAGCCATTATTAATTTGCCTAATGATTTTCCATCCTACTTGAAATGGGAACGTTACACATTAATAAAATGGAACGGACCAGATTCATTATAGGAAATACGACATTCTGTGATGGTTCGTCCTTAAAATGCTCGATATTTCTATCAGCGGGTAAGAACGTGTGAGTTGTCTGCAAAACGTTCGAAAGATGAGATTAGTAGCGATACAACGCTTGCAGAGTTTAGCTGGAATGAGGAGAAGAATGCCCGTGGCTGGGCGCCTATCGCCGCCATTCCTTTCTTTGCGGCGTTTGAACGCTCGAGAGAGGTGCCGCGCTCTCGCTTCTTGGGATTAGAATTATCAGTTTTCTGAACATTTTTACATTCCTTATATAGCTCAGACTGGCGTTCTTACTCCTTGACGGAACAGTTCCACCACATCGAAGTCATTTGATTGCCTCCATCTAGAGAAAACAATTAAAGGAGCTACACAGGGAGATTGTTTTGCATGCACTTTCGGGTTCACTTCTCTCCATTCCCCACTGTCTCGTTGTCATAGTAGACCACTTTGACGACGAGACAGTGGGGGAATGGAGAGAAGTGAACCTGAAAGTGCATGCAAAACAATCTCCCTTTGTGGCTCCAAGAATTAACTTTGAGGACCCAAAACAGCCAGGACATTTATACTTTGTTTGTTCCCATTAAAAGTAACAATACATGTAATTTCTAGTAAAATAAGGACCTCTCGACCACGCCGGTGATGTCATCTGCCTCAGCTAGCCAAGTACTCGCCTGTCCTTCGAAGACATAATCGCTTCTCAAATCGGTCGATTGAAGAGCGAGGATGCTGCATTAAGTCATTTAATGTCTCGTCACTACTTTTCGAAAATACCGAAGGCGATACGATGGGTGGCTTTTTCTCGTGGCTTGATCCTGCACCTTTTTTATCACAAGAGGTTGGCTGTCGACGAGAAAGTTGTCTCTGTAAAAAAAAGTTCGTTGAAACAACGCGTAACGAATTCAAGCCCAATAGCTTAATGCCATTAGTGAGATTGTAGTATATGAACAAATTATTATATATTAGAAGCAACTGCCATAAGTCAATGGTGAAACGAACCCTCCGTTTAGTTCTTCTACCTCCTGAAGCCACTCTAGAACAACGGAGCTAAATAAATTATCTAATTTTTGGTTGCAATTACTCTTCGAACCTGGCTAGAGTATGCGCAAACATTTCCCGGTTTCTTCTGTTGTAGTAGTATCTCGCCAGCAACTGGTATCTGCAGGAAACATTGAGGAGGGAAGCGAATTCTTCGAGAAATAATTAAAGATGTGGAACCCACTTTGTTGCTAGTGAAAAGGCCGTGTTGCTGGCGTATTCTGCCAGAAAACACGATTTGTTCTGCAGTCGTCCGATGATCTGGTTGACTGAAAATCGCGTTTTTTTGTGAGAATTTCGCACCAACCGCTGACTACGACAAGGGGAACTTGAATACGGTAGTCCAAAAGAGAAATCTTTCTTGCTACATCACATCAATAGTCGCTTTGAATAGCAGAGTTTATGGAAACCGAAAGCCAGAAAGGCTCAGGACTAGGGATCGCATTATGGAACGTTATTGACAGCCGTTCATTTATAGCCGTCCAAGTTCACTCAGAGCTGTAGTCTCAGGGAAGTGAGAGACGACCGCTCTGAGCGAACTTAGACGGCTAGAAATGAACGGCTGTCAATAACGTTCCGTAATGCGATCCCTGCTCAGGACATCAAAAGACAGAACTTCCGTCGTAGTAATCACAACTAAAACTCGGGCTTTGAGCGGTCAGAGTGTGCCGAGAGAGTGTGTGAATGGAGAGAAGCAGAGATAAAGCGCGACTTTTAAGCTCGAGCTTTAACAGTGATTACTACGGCGGCTGATCCCTCACGTTCGATTGCTTTTTTGCACTGATTCGCTTCCTCCAGCATATTCCATACAATTTCGTCATATTGAGGAGTGGGCGAAAATCCAACAATGTCCTGCAAAAGGAAATGTATACATTTTGTAGGTCAATCTGAGTTGAACTTTAATTAGGCCCCAATATTTTTTAGAAAGTAGTGACACAAAATTCCGCAGGTGCGATTACACTACAAACAGAAACGATCTCATAAAACATATTTTAAAATATTATGGTGTCGGTTGACACCTCTAAAAAATTTACTACTAATAAATGTTTTAAGCAAATTGATAGAAAAAGAAACCTTAAGGTCGGACCAAAGAAATTGTGTTGAGGAGAATGCTTGCTGAGTCATCCTTAAACAAGTTTTTTGTTTAAATAACGCGATCTTGTTGTCAGTGAAAAACGCCGAAAGGACACAATCTAGGTATGCAAGCCGTTCGGAAATAAATAGTCCGTATTTGGCGCTGTTATCAATTCGGCGTTATTCTAACCAGTGTATAGACAGTCAGCAGAAGATGAACCAATAAAAGGAAACACTCGCATTGACTGGCACACCTCGTATTTACTCTGTCCCGAGAAACTATTTTCATAGATTATGTTCTGTGAACTGCATTCAAATCAATAATTCCAGGTATGTTGTGTGAATTTTTTAAATACATTGAATTTTTATGGCTTACATTGCACAATTCGCGCAGTACAATTGATAATTGCGAAGAAAGTGAAGCATCGCTAAAACTTAAAGAAGTCAAACGTGAGAACGTCTTCTCCGTCACAGATAAGAACACGACTTTATACTCAAATCGGTAGTATGAGTCACGCAACAGCTGTTAACATAACGATGCATTGCGGTTATCATAATCGGCACTGTGACATTATAGTAAACGGCAGAGTAATTTCATCACTTCGTAGTAGTAGACAACACGCAGGGCGGAGGAAAGAGAAGAATTGGGATCTTTCCACAATACGAGTTTTCACGCCTGTGCACAAAATCATCGCGTACATGCAAGTAGTAATATGTATCTTTGATCTTTCTCCTCCCCTACAAAAAGGGGTATTTGTAGTTTGATCTTTGATCTTTCTCCCTTACAAAAGGGGCGGAGCTTGGTATCGATCGACTTGGGTGCTCGAGCTCTATCAGTAAATATATTAAGCAAGCCGCTGAATGTGAGATGAAATAGCTTTTCACTAATTCTAATCATCATCATTTCTGTTCTTTTACATTCAATACCATTGCTGAATAAACAAGCTATTATTGTGCAACGAAAAAAGATACATGATGAAGAATTAGATGTAATCAAGTGACATCTGAATTTGAACGAAATCGGGGGGCTACTCCTCCACTTCCAACTGTTGGTCTTCTTGTTCTTGCTGAGTGGCAATGTTTGATGGAGGCATCCGGAGATAGATGTCCTCTGAACCTAAATACGGACGGAAAGGTGGATCTTCAAATGACGACATACCAGTACTGATAATAGCTGGAAGATCCATTCTTGAAGATCCAGGAACATCCTGGGCGGACGCACTTGAAGGATTAGAAGATGGATGTGCACAACTGCAATTGGTATGCATTTCCCATTTTCAGTTGCTTGGATTTCAAGGGCGAATACTTCCTATTTTCCACTTAGAGTGGGTGGAAATATGACTCTCGTCGGAATATGACTATTTTCAATACATACCTTGTCCCTCTCTCAGGATCAACCTCGTCCTTCTCCTTGGGTTCCTCGATGAGAAGGAAGTCGTACACTAAATTAGCACATTGAGAAGAGGTATTCGATGATAAAGCAGACTTGAATCTTCCGAGCCCGCGTTAATGAAGTCAACAGCCTCCACGTTTGGAGAAACTGTTTCTGAAGAAGAGGGCACCTGAAGGAGATAAAGGCCATTTTTGTATTCAATAACGAAAGATCGCCGCTTACATGTCGCACTATTCTCGGAGACTGGTAATGGTAGCAGTGGAGCAGGAAGACATAGAGACCGGATGCTTCCCTTTTCCGAAAAAGATACATTTAGGAGGAACATTGTTACAGTGATTATTAACATTTGCACTCAGCACTCCAGCTTGTGCAGCTCTATCCATGTCTTCCGTTGTGCATCCACTGATCTTCATTCTAAACAACATATTATACATAACCAAAATAGTAATAAGATGCTCCGGCGGATATGCTGAACATTGTGCCGATCAAATGAAAGGGAAAATAACGCAAGCATCTATCGCCCGTCCACTCACTTTCTTGTCGATATCTCCGCAGCGCTTTTCCTGGTGAAGGTGACATTACTGAAGATGTGGGATCATGCTTGATCATCTTCAATGAACAAACCTCTCCTTGATGTTCCTATTGTGAATGACGAATCCACCAGAAGAACACTCATCGAAGCGGACCATTAGTAGGTTGTTCGCACTGTAAAGTTACCGGTATGGAGAATCAACTCATTGACTAGTTGAAACTATGGTTCTTTTATGAAAGCGTTTTTGACAGCCGGTGCGGTCCCAGCCACCTAACTTCATTCCTAGTGATCGTCTTTGAGAAGTGAGACACGATTGTTAGGAATGAAGTTAGACGACTAGGAGGACACCGGCTGCCAAGAACGTCTCGACAAGAGATCCATAGTTGAAACATTCGCCCACCTAGAGTTGGGAACCTGCAACATCTTCTCCTCGACAGATTGAGATGAGTGCATGGTGAGGATTCTGGAAGGCATCATGAACTGACGAAATGACTTGCTGGAGTTACCCTTGGTTGAACAGTCGCAGAGTCGTCATTTGAACACTAACACTGTGAAATTGAGACCCGCCCAACGTCTGAAGCGGATGAACATATATTCGACAGTTTGAGTATAGACGTAGTCTTGAAAGACATTGATAAATATATCGGCGAATATTATCATTTTCATGGGTGTATATGGTCGATTCGTTTTATGGCTCGTCGAAAATTCTTTCGGCTAACCTCAGCGACATCATTCAACCATTCATACACAGAGAAGTCAAGGGTTTCGTCCTTGTTGAGGTTCTGGAATAATGAGCTAACGTCATTTCTCACAGTCGAATCACCTACCACACAAGCTGAGGTGAAGTCGCTCTTGTAAATCTTGAAAGAGTCAGGAAGGCTTTCGTTCCTGATTTTCTGTTTCATTCTGTCGATGAAATTGGAGCTCTCATCCTCTTCACCGAAAGTTCTTTGGAAGACCACTTGCTCGATCTGTTGATTCTCTCATTACTTCTTCGATCATCAAATTCAACTAACGAACCTCTCGCCGAGTCTTCCAGTTGGCCGGGTCATCCAAGTCGCTCACTCCACGTGTTCTGAACTTCGCGATGGCAGCGAATAACCTCGAAGATAACATCATCTGCTGGATCGTCCGAATCTCGAAGTTGAACAACCTTAACAATGACAGTGTAAAACGCTGTTTGATGATGATACCAACTTCCTGATCTCCACATTGAAGCGGTGATCGAAGAAATGTTCAAGAAAACTGCTGACGTCCTTCCAGTGCAGGAATTGCTTAAGACCAACCACGGATGGATAACTTCAAGAAGCTTACCTTATCTGGATCATGTTCCCCAGAAGATCGACGATAGCAAGACTGCAGAATGTCCCATATCAGCGGGAAACTGTTTTTGTAAGGGCATTTGTACCTTGCTATCTGCGTTGCATCGATTGATTGTATTACAGCAATAGAATATGAACTACCTCGAACTCCATGGATTGAAGCAGACGCTGAGTAAAGAATCCGCTTGTCGTCGTCTCTTTGGCAATCTAAAATTCTTCTGAAGCGCACTGCCGGAAAACATCTTTGTGGTGCGCAA
The DNA here is from genome assembly GCA_014805445.1 of Diplogasteroides magnus. Lineage (NCBI taxonomy): Eukaryota > Metazoa > Nematoda > Chromadorea > Rhabditida > Diplogasteroididae > Diplogasteroides > Diplogasteroides magnus. The sequence continues at coordinate 9,006 of JACMIF010002350.1, read as the reverse complement.
ATTGTACGGCAAGTGAATGGAAAATTATCGCAACCCACGAACTAACAAGTTCCAGAACATCATTCTTCAGATATCAACTGACCTCTACATGTATGAGCATGTCATTGAAGTTAACAGACAGTGAAACCTCCGACTCCAATGCATACCGAGCTCCTTTCTCAATATCAAGCTCCAATTCCTGGAAGATATTTCATAAAGTGAATAGGTAGTCAAAGCTAACCAAGTTATTCAATCCAAAGACGACGTTGCCTGATGCCGTATCAATGAATGAATCCTTCGTGCGACCATGGGGGAAGTAGTTCTGAAGCCATGAAATTGGTAAGGGTTCCTAAAATGGCAGTGAAGTGCATCCCTATTTTGCCTAATCCCCTCGGAGCTCTTGCCTGTCTAGCGCGTTATCTTCATCGGCCAAAATTTCAAAGCCAAAGTTAATATCAGATCTCTTACCCCGGAGGAAGCGAAGGAGCAACTGTAAGCTGGCCGTGCCTGAGAAGACTCCACAACAGAAATGCTTCGTCTCTTGGACGGTGGCTCGTCGGGAACATTTTCGAGCTGTTCGATTATTTCAGCATCGGCCACTCGTTCCCAACTAAATACATTAAGGTTATAGACACTCGATTCTCAGTGCACGAACACTTCACTTGACTGCTGGTGTCTAATTGGCTATGAAACCGACTTTAAAACATGACGAATAGGTATGTGACATATTACAATTTTAGAAGCCAAGACTCACCCATCGCTCCCAATTTTCTTGACAACCCAAGTGCACATCTTGCCGTAATTTATGAAATCATTGGCGAGGTCCTTCTGTCGGAGAGCGAGCATTCTGAGAAATCATATCAAGCAAAACAAGAAACTTCAACTACCGAAGTCGGAACGATGGAAGCTTTTTGTTCCTTCCTGTTCCCTGGAATGAAACCGTCAACGGCTGGCGGTCGATGTTTGTTCTGTAAATTTGTTTTAAAAAATTTGCTATTGATAGACACTAAATTTATAAAATCTGTTGATGTCCTAGTAACATAGGTATAGCAGATTACACAATAAACCAAAAAAGACTCACTCTACTCCAGTGGTCGATAATCTCACTGTGGTTAACCATTCAAGAACTATTGAGCTAAAAAAAGTCACTTTATTAGCAGGACTGTCTGAAAACCTGGCCAGAACTTCGGCGAACTTCGTCATGTTCTTAGTGGCATAGTAGTACCTCGCCAGAAGTTGGAACCTGCAACTAGCGTTATGTGAATAGTTCAGGTGAGTCATCAAACTTGGCCCTAAGAGAAGGCGAGTATTTCCCGTCTTCCTGCCTCACTTCTTCGTCCAATAGAAAGCAAGGCTTGTTCCGTAGTCTACCAAGGGATTGTTCAACTGAATTGACGAATGTTTCACATCCAAGAATCAGGCCAAGGAAAGAAATGCAAACAAATGCAACGACAAACCTTCAACGCGCTTCCTGTGCGCATTCGCATCTTCCAACAGTGGAAGAGCATCTTTATCGTGTTCCGAGGTCAAAGAAGTGCCCAACTATAAAATTTGAAACTGAAATATAAAACGCCATGGGAAATACCTTGTGATAGTCCCGTTCAAGTAACGGCTCTTCTTGCTCTGCGCCGTATAGTCCTTTCAACAAGGTCTAAATGATTAGTAATATCGATGAGAATTATGACGGAGGAACCTCGAGATCCTTCCAATCCCACATGGTGACAATAAACGAATGCTTTGCAAAGCTGTTCTAGCCCCAGAGTGTCCACCCCCTTTCCTCCCCTCTTATCGCAACTGTACCGAGTCTTTTATGCTAAAGGAACTGTGTGTTGAGTCACCAATGTGTTACGAGAAAGTTAGCCGTGGATGATCTCACTAAAAATGTTCTGTCCCCTATCACACTCAATTATGAGCCTTATCAGTTGAAACTTGACAGGGTCACTCCTGATGGAGACCCAGGGGACATTTCCGTCGTGATCAAGTGTTTTGATGATCACATTACGTTAATGAAAACGAACATATGGTTGTTAATATAACTGAGACTCATTTCATCACTTGTCACTAGAGAACGGAAATCAAGCCCTAGTGCATTTTTCTATCGTTAATTCCGTCGGAGCCGTTGTCCAGTATATGAGAGAGAAAACAGCTCCGAGAGAATTAGACCACAGGAAAATGCACTCCCGCTTGCTTACCGTTCCCTACTTGTACAAGTTCAAGATTTCTGCCCCTAATTCTAAGATCCCTTCCCCTCTTTTCAGCATTCAAAAAGCTATGCGTCATAGCACAGTGGTGGCGACCTTTAAGTGAATGAAAGCACACTGACGTTAACATAACAGTACAGGCTGTCCCCTTTCTTGACGCGCGCGCTCTCTCTCTCTTCTCAGTGTGATGTTAGCACTCACACTTATCTGCAAAAAATTTCGTGAAATCACGATTCAACACGCTTTTGAGCAAGAATTTTGATCATTACGTGAATGAAAGAGCATTGAAACAGACAAAACAGCCGTCGCATGTGTCAGTTTACATCACCAATTAGTATCCTGCTAAAAGCTGTCGAAGAGCGATAGGTAAAGAGAAACTGAGTATATTCAATAGCTATTTTCAGTGACTGAACTTTAGCGTAACTGTGCCGGGCCTTCGCCTTTTCACTCCTCGTCAGAGAACCGGGTACAAATCAGCGGCAATTATCAGTACCCTTATCAGTTTCACACGACCAGGTGCGCTCTGCATCATTTCAATTACGGGGAATCCCGTTAACAGAACAGACGTAAGAGTGTACTAGTAGAAACAAGTGAATAGCAGACATGACACACACACATTACCAATCCCATTTATATCGATAACGATACATGTTACAAAATACTTTAAGTATTACAATTTTGTCATTTATTCATCTAATGACATCGTCTTGAGGGAGTATTCCTCTATGAGGCTGAAACATCAAGTCCCCTAAAGGCGTCTTCGATTGTCGGTGGATAGTTCAGAAACGCTCCATGTCTCTCTTCTTTCCTGTAAAAATCATGATTCTGCCGCCCGATTAATCTACCCCCAAAATCAGCGAACTTTCGGTGACTGATTTTGAAAGTCAGCGACCTTTATCTCGAAACTCAGTGACTGATTTTCACCCTAATGCAAATTAATAATTACTGGCTTTCCAACAAAGATAACGTGCACTTTCACAAGCTCGCATTGATTTGAATAGTCACTTCGTCTTGAAATGCACTCAAAATATCAATCTTACACTAATGTTCAAAGTCGCTGCTTTTGAAAATAAATTTCAAAAGAAGCGAGCACGTCGCCGAGTTTTAAAATCAGCGACCTAGGACCTCGGTGACTGATTTTGAAAACCGGCGACGTCAGAGAAAGAAAAATAGCGTACAAAACGGAGAGAGTCAAAAAAGCACCTCTGTCGATGCTTTTTTCGCCCTCTCCCATTTGTACACTATTTCTCTACTCTCTGACCACCTCGGTGAAAAGTGGCGAACTTTCCCCAAAAACAAGTCAGCGATCTTTGGGGGCAAACTCGCTGACTGTCGGCATTCACCATTGAAGATCAAAGAAAGTTCGCCAACTTTTGCCGAACTAGGTCGTCCGTTTTTGAAAAATCAGTGACTGATTTTGGTGGTAGATTAATCGGGCGGTTGTTTAGTGCATATAACATTATGAATAGGGAACTGCACGTGAGGATGCAAATACTACAATAGCTGAAACATCTAGTTAGTTCAGATATCACGAACCTCGGTCCGTATTCCGGGTGCAGTTCTCCTTCTGCCGGAGAATCTCTCAAGTCGAAATCTTACACTGAAATTGATATTCTGGTTTCTAAACCGATGGAATGTGATTTCATCATTCGCCTAATCTCCACTGTACAGTCAAATACTCCTTGGGATCTTTTTAGAGATTTTAGCTGGAATCGAGCGTTCATAAAATGAATTCAAATCTCACTAGGATTGTTCATTTCGGAGTTTGTGCCGACGACTTGCACAATAGTGGCGGAGCGTTTCTGGTTCTAATGATTTTATTGAGTTGTATCTACCATCCCCGTTCACTTACAACATTTCCACCGTCTTTTGAGCGCATTCCAATTCTTTCAACAATACGTGGAAAACTGAGTGGATAAGCTCTTCGAAGAAAGACGTACAGCCCGGATGCTTCCATTGTCTGAACGACTACTATTTGGACATAATTGCGAGAATTCCGAACATTTTCATTAAGAACACCTGCATTTACTGCTTTCTGTACATCTCCAGGATGCGCTCGGTTGATCTTCATCCTGAAAAAGGAAATACTTTGATTGTTTCTTTCAAGCGCAATTTGCGGGAAGTGCTACATCAAGGTTCAATCATAAGTCAGTTGTGAACATCTAAACATACCGAAACATTTTGCTTATATCAGCATTCAAGTTCATAACTACATAAGAAGCTAACCGTACTGCAGAAATGTACTTGGCAGTAATGAAGCCAAAGACTGGATTGCTAAAATAATATTGTATTTTAAATAATGATGAAGCGCTTACGCTCACTATCCTTTGTGACGCTGAATAAGAACGTCTCTAATATGGTTGGCAGTTTAATTACTTTTATTTTTCACGGAAATTATCTCCAAATAGTAACGTTGCTAAAGTAGTCAAGCTGAAATACATACTATTATCTAATCAACAGTGATTGTTCTCTCAACTCTTTTCGGCTAGCTTCTTTTAACTGTTTGTTCATTTAGCGAAAATACTAACCTTTTCTTATGAATATCTTTTACGATCTTCATTGCTGATACTCGACTTCGTAGAGATAAAATACTGTAGAAGAACCATTCAGAAAGAAAACGGGAAATTCAGACCATCTATTGAACAGTTTCACGGTCATTGTGCTCTTCTGATTGTGCAAATGCGATCCTTCCAAGATCTAAACTTGATCTCAATTGTTGTAAAGTGTGAGTTCAGACCTCCTCAATGCTGCTCAACCAGTCTAAGATTGAGAAATCCAGCTTTTTGCTAGCAGCTAATTTCTAAACAGACAAATATAGCAGAAATTCAATTTCCTGTATAATATCTCACCACACAATTTCCAGTTAAATCGCTTCTGTTAATCTTGAAATCGTCTTTTAGTCCTTTTTTGTAAATATTCAATGCCATTTACTCAAGGAAAGGCTTCAGTCTCCCATCAACTACAAAATGACGCATTGAAATTGACAACTGCAGCGATTAGTCAACCTGGAGCATCGTCAAAGGTTTCGTTCATAACTTCAAGTTCGATCTGCGAGTAGAAACTATCTTTATTAGAAAATGAAATGTTTGCAACCTCTCTGTGGTGCTTGGAATTATCTGGACTGTCCAAATCTACAACGCCTTGAGATTTTCTTCTATGAATTGCTGTCAGAAGTCTCCGAGCCAATATCATACTTTGGATAGTCCGCACTTCTGCTTCAAGAAGTCTAAAAGCCAGTTACATTTTTTGTTTCGTAATGAGGCTCACGTTCTGACTTCGACATTTATTTTTCTTTGAAAATAGTGCTCGAAGAGTACTCGGACGTGTTTCCAATACATGAAGTCCTGAAGAAAGTGTGAAAGATGTCATGATATTTGTAAACCTTTGACTCGTTTTGCTCTTCTTTGGCTCTGGAGGTCTGAAAAATTTAATGGTAAAAATTTTGAACTTTAACTTTTTGATACCAAAGCATCATATTCGCCTCGCTTTTCATAATATGAGCGTAAAGTTTTCCATATAAACGGGAATTCGATTGCTGCATACGAATTGATGTTGGTCGTCACCTTAGATATATTGGAAATATTTTATTTCACATACAATCTTGGATTCACCTCAAATTCCATAGACTTGATTGGATCAGGAAAGTTAAAATAATTCTCATCGTGTTGGTTAGAGCGTTGCAAGCCTATTTGCAAGATCTAAACCGATCCCAATATCAAGTCTTGTTTAACGCGGTGCATACTCCGATATCAATATGCATTGGTCTCCCGTGAAAGTTGATTGAAAGTGAGATGGAAGAGTGCAGTGAGTATTTCTTGTGTGCATGCCTCATTATTTTAATTCGAGGCGATAATGTCTGAAAGGACATTTCCGGTTCCGTCAATTTCGTTTCCGTTTGATAGCATATGCGCTTTTTAGGCGCCGGGCGGACATTCTCGTATTGATCAGATGCAAATGGAATCAGTTTTGGCACAGTGACGAAATACTTGTGTCAAGCAAGCTACCGTAACCATACCAAGTTGTTGATAGCGAAAGTAATATTCTGCATTGAAGGTTCGGCTACAGAAAATGAGTTCTTGTTGCGACCGTGAGGCAAAAAGACTCCTTTCTGTGTAATGTTTCTTGTTTTTTATATATCCGGGAGTTTATCACCTCTTTGACATCAACCGAATAAGAAAATGGTGGAATTTGACTCTGAGCTTGTAATTCCGCTGCTGTTCCCTTCTTTGGATTCACTATTTCCAGTGAGTCGCTTCTTCTTTTCCCTTTCGATCTTGCTTCTTGTCAAGTTACGATAACATTCTTCTTAAGGATTTATGCCAATCTTACCGTCTTGGGGTAACACATTTCGATAACCTGTATTTCGTCGGAAGCTTTCCATCTGGAATGAATGTGACACATGTCAATGTTAGTGTAACGGGTGCGCACTTTTCATCATCCGTTCGTTCCATTAACTAGGTTGTGGCTTTTCCACTGTAAACAAAGTGACTGTTCAAATCGGAAGCGTCCAGTGCTAGAACTCTGTAGCAGAATTATATGGTGTTCCATCTTTTATTGATTGATATCTTACCGTAGTCGATAAGTGGGCAAGTCAACATGAACTGGGCCATCCTTGAGTTGAATTACCAATGGATGACGGTCAACGTAGAAGCTAAATTCACTAGTTATTTAGATGCTATAGCATCTTTCAGTTACTATACAGTAACAGTATTATCGTGCAAACTGACTCAGCTGAGCCGCTCAGACTCTCCACTATCGTAGGCCACTCGCGAACAATGGACCTGAAACGGAAATTCTGAAATATCCTTCGATGTCTCGTCGAACCGAGCCACGAATTCGGCGAACATCTTCCTATTCTCGGTAATGAAGTAGTACCGTGCGAGCAACTGATATCTCAAATTGGTGACTATTAACGGAATTCGGCAAGTATTTAGTCATTCACTTGGCGATTAATGACGGTGTATGCTCAGTATTCCTGTCCGAAATAGGTTGTGTCTCGTCGAGGAAGCACTTATTGTACTGTAGTCGAGCAATCATTTGCACCTCTAAAACATAAACTCTTACAGTAACATGTCCTGAAGAGACTTACTAAAACATCAATCGGAAACCTTATCTTTATTAGTAGGGTGGGGAAAGAAAGAGCAAAAGAAAGCGCTTTGATAATTTTCATTCCACGCCGGGCAAAAGAAAGCGCTTTCTTTTCACTGTTAGAAATGAAAGCGCTTTCTTTTTACAGTATGAAAGTAAAAGGCTGCTAATGCTACCAAATGTCACAAAATGCAAGTAGATCTTAAAGAAATGTTCATAGACTGGTAATAAGCCATATTGATAACTTCCAAAAATTTTCTATTCAAGCAGACAAGATAACAGTAATGAAAAAGAAAGCGCTTTCATTTCACACTGGGAAAAGAAAGCGCTTTCTTTTGCCCGGCGTGGAATGAAAGCGCGGGGTCGCTTTCTTTCTTTCATTCCCCACCCTATTTATTAGCCTAACAATAAGCAGTGTACAGGTATTCGGCTGACTTCCATAATACCATAAATAACCCCAATTAACGAGCCAAATATTTCCAGTTCCATGAACCATTTACAAAAAAAGATCACAGAACTATGTGAAGTGGCTGAATCACTTTGTGAATCAGCTGTTCACTGATGATATGTGCATGTTTACACCAAATATGACTTATGTTAATGTAATGGGGATTTTTTGATCGTCAGTGCAGTAGCTTTTTTCTTTCATTTTTTCGATGAAAAACAATTGCATTTTCGTAGTCTTATCCCCTCGGCGCGGTTCTCTATGCGAGTGATAGACAACCGCTTCGAGTGATTTTGCCGAGAACTTCTGTTAGGATGTGCCATCCCTTTCGAAGAAAAAATCTTCTGCTTGGGAATAAGTAAACATTTTTACTCACCTTCAATTCGCCTTTTCTGAGCATCAGCATCATTCAGCAACTCGGCAACAGCCTTGTCCATTTCCGAAATGTTATCGATGTCAAAATCCGTCGTTAAATCATTTTCCATATCCACCAATTCGTAGTCTGGTTCCAAATTTACAATGACAGTGTCTCCTGCCGAATCTACGGTTGACCAGGGACTTGCTGGCAAAGTTTCCGCCTATATAAAAAAATCGTCTTGTTGATTTGCATTGAGCTTCTAACCTGGTGAAAGTCGGTTTTAGCCGCTCCATGGTTGTATAGAGGATACTTTACAAACGCCTGAAACGAATAAAAACTACCATAGCATTATATGATTGCCACAGGAGTATTCAGCATGAAAAAGTTTACCGTTAGATTACTCCAGGTGACTTGCATCCTCGGTAAGAACTGTGCGTAGATCAGAGCACGCGGTTATAAGCGAATGCAATTCTCCACTCCCCCAGCGCACGTTTGATTGCAGTCAACTTTACGATAACGCCAACCATTTATTCTGATATATCGGTGGCGGGATGACGTAGCAGTACAATAGCCAATAGTAGTTATCTGTACGGTACTTATGTTGTTGTAATCAGTGCCCTGTTATCATTTTAAAAGCGCCTGCTAATATTTTACCGTATTGTTTCATTATCTCTCAATTTTATTTTTGTCCTTGCGACACCAGCACGATTTTTGACCATACATAAGTGTAAATGAGTTTTTGTACACGACTTATTTCAACAGAGCATCACTTAAAGAAGCGGTAAAGGGAGATTTATTTGCATGCACTTTTGGATATCAGTCTCTCCAATTCCCTAACTCTCTCGTTGTCAGAGTAGACCGCTCTGACGACGGGAAAGTGGGGGGAATTGGAGAGACTGATACCCAAAAGTGCATGCAAATAAATCTCCCTTTAC
>JACMIF010002349.1:7941-18458 GCA_014805445.1 Diplogasteroides magnus | reverse complement strand
ATAGGGTAAATCGACCACGAGGATTTCAAAAATCGTATTCCCGACTACTGTATCCTACAGAAACCTACCGTAATCCTACCGTAATACACCCAAAAAATTTAAAAAGGTCCAATCGGCCCAATTTTCACCCCATACCCCAAATCGACCACGAGGAATTCAAAAATCGTATCAAAAATATGCTAAGTTTAGGGGAGCCGCAGGCTCGCTCGGACTGCGTTGTGATTACTGTATTACTCAATCGATAATTGCAGAGATCTGCGCAGTGTCTCATGTGCCCAAGAAGGACATTGGCCGCTGTTTCAAGTTGATTGTGAATGGTCTGAAGATGAACCTTGAACAGGTGAGGGCAGGACGTACTTTAGAGTAGGTAGTTCTACTGCCGGTTCGGTTATGTTTCACCTTATCATTTAACTTCACATGTGCTGCTTCCGTGAAACATAACTCATCTCGCCGCGTAATTGCAAACCATAGTAGACATTTGCGCCATGACTGTTAAATGGACATTTCAATATGGAATACGCATGCAGGTTACAACTATAGTTTCTCTGATTGGTGGACACTGTTTCTATTCCTTTTACCTTAAGTGATCGTGGCGCAAAAGGACTAGTTTGTGAGAATTATCTCTGTGATAAATCCACTGTCCTATGAGGTTTAATTTGGAAAAAGAGGACAAAACACTACTCCGCAAACAGGAGAAGACTAACGTATTTATGATATTGTAACTGTAGTATTTTTACAATTAGTTTACCATTATTACAAATAGCTTGCTATAGAGTTATTATAGCATGTAATGAATGGTCGTGCAACAGAATCGCGCATTTCATATCGGTGCCTCTATATAATGTAGCTGCAACACATTAGCGCCTTATTTTCCCCGTCCCTTGAGTCTCGGCAATTTTCATTTGATCAGCTTGCTACCGTACCTGGAGTTGGCCATTCGATCCTAATAGCAAAACTACACCATTCTTTTTGTCTGTGTCATCTCTTCCCGGTCCACTCATACTCGAAGAGACAACCGCCCCGGAAAAAGTTCGACGGCTATGGAATCACGATCCGATCGACCTTTTTTCGACCGGGAAAAGATGACGCATACACAAAGAATGATGTCGTTCTGATATAATGACCGACCACCTCAACAGTATTACATTCGTTTCCTGATTTCAATTATCTATGAGCTATGCGGCACAATTTTCCCATGTTTGTAAAACATTTCAATTTCAGACCACTTCGGCCGACTTCATGAGTCGATTCTGCGGCAACCTCGACCTGCCCAACATGGTTCAGGTACGATTGCATTTTTTAAATCTTGAATCGAACATGGTGGGGGAATATTTGCCCTCTCAGCAGAGTAATTGTGGTTAACTGCCTAATTATTGGGACGAACTATTGCACGCTAAATTAGATGTGTGAGCTCATCGGCTATCATTAGTTCATATCTTACCGTATACATTACCGGTGATTACGCGTACGGGCCTTTGAAATACTTTGTGTTCGTCACATAACAATGTCATTTTGGGATTGCATTCTTTTGGAAATGAAGGAATAAGGAATATAAGAAATACATGTTCATACTTCCTACAATATTGCTACATTCCAGAGATGGCATAATAAATATTTCATTTTTCCAGGCAGCCGCTACGAGGATTGCGAAGAAGGCAGTGGAGATGGACCTGGTTGCTGGGTAAGTGAATTCCCGCTTGGGATATGTTTCACGAAATCATAATAAGGTGCGTTTGCTACTGTGCTGCAGTCAGTTTCGCATTACCCACTCTTATTTTTGGCAAATGTCAATTATAAACATCGGTCCAAATGATTCACTAACGTTAATTATTTGTCTTATGTGAAGCCAGAATTTACTTTTAGACGCCTACGGTGCTAAATCGCTGAATACTGAATATGTATTTTAAACTTTACAAGTTATTTTAAGTTAACCATAAAATATTTTCTTTCCAGTCGTTCTCCCATCTCGATAGCCGCCGCTGCCATCTACATGGCGTCACAGGCGTCAGCGTTCAAGAAGTCGGCAAGAGGTGAGTGCTTCTTCAGAAGCCCTGACGTAACCGTACGCGTCGCGGCCGCGATCCCTGTCCCTGTCTTGATCCACTAACATGACTCAAATGTTCATTTCACCATTATGGCGCAAACGTATAAGATAATGATATTCAAACTTATGCCGGCGGTTCTGGGTATCAATGGCTACATACATTTGACCGTCTCTACCTAATAGAACCGACACAAATTTTATTTGTCACTAATAATTATAGTGTAGCCTAAAAGTTTATTATCTCTTCCACTTCCTATCACTCACTCGGGATCACCACTCTTGCACACACAATGGGACTGAGACACTTTTTCAGTTTTCATGTTCATGATTCGCCAACAATAGGACCGTTGCTTGTCTCGTCGAAACAAGGACCTTTACTGTTGATAGTAAATCATGAAAATGAAAACTGAAAAATTATTGAAAGGCTTGTTGTGCGCAAATGGCGTAATCCTCACTCTTTCCGGGGTGCACTTTCATCATTCAAGAACACTTTGTTTTAAATGTGACTACTACAGCAGTAACTGCTCAGTGTATCCTTAGAATATAGTCTACATAATTCTTGGAAGCACGAAATGGAATCTCTTTTTGATTATTCTTACTCTCAATGGGAGAATTCCAACGGCGGCGCCGGCGGTTCTGGGTATCAATGTCTTTATTTGTTCGGCATTGCTGTCTCGAGGCTAATACAGAAACAGTGGCAAAGACACTAATATATTCAAAATTGTTCGTAGAAGCTGAAAATGATCCATTTCCTAATCTTGTCAGAATCCTAGTTCACGGCTTTCGTTTCAGATATCGGCGAGATAGCGGGTGCTGCGGAGGTTACGGTCAAGCAGACATACAGACTGCTGTATCCCAAGGTACGGTAGCATGTTCTATTTGAAATTTCAAAACAAAAATTGACGCTGTACTGCTTATTCAAGCGCTGAAAGTCTTTACTGTGATTTTGCAACAAAAAGATGCCTGGATACTCATAGTCCTTGTGCAACCAAGAAAATTGCAAAATCCATTCATCAGTGCCTGCATTGAATACACTACCCTGTGAATTGTAGCCACTCCTCTGCTGCTTTCTCCTATGCTTACATTCTGCACCACTTCGATACTACGATGGCTTGTTAGGATAGTCGGGGAGATTGTATACAAATTTATCTTAATCGCGTTTAGAGTATTTGTAGTATCTCTTAATACCGGATGACTATAGCAAAAGAGAGTGAAGACAACGATATTGAATACAAATTATGGTAGGCAGAACGATTCATTCTGATTGTCTCGACTCTTTTGCCCTGTTGCCTCTCGGGTGAAGATAGTACAGCTCTCATTGAGCGAGACAAACAGAATGAATCGTTCGCGAATCGCTTGTGAATCATTCTGCCTACCCTAATACAAATCCTCCATTACAGGCTGCTCAACTCTTCCCCGAGGATTTCAATTTTGTCACTCCAATCGATCAACTTCCCACGTCTTAATTGACTCAGGACCCCGACAGATTGGCCATGCGTTGTATGCATGTCTACCTTACCGAAGTTTCACCATAATGCATCCTTTTTAGTGGGATATACACAAAACACTGTCCCACTTCCCGTTCTAGTTTGTGTTCTCATGCTTTATGAACATTATTATGTTCTTCATGTTAGGTCTAGAAGCTCCCAAAAACAATTGGATTCGTCCTGTCTTGGCGTCCTTGTCGCATTTTTTGATGTGGTATTTGTGAATTCTCAGCTCTCCTACATTCTCTCCTTTGAGGGAGACTTGGGAACTCTTAATGCTTAAATGCCACCAATTTTTTTCTGATTCTCAAAACGATTGAGAGGCAGTAGCGCCTTGGATATTTGAGCCGTAATTGTGAAAATGGCAGGTGTGCCATCAATGAACGGCTCAAGTGTTCATTTCATCATTATGGCGCAATGTCCATGGTACTTTTGCCTTTCGCCCTCTTGTTGTTTTTCTAGTTCCATTCCCTCTTTATAGTCGCTAGACAATAATTATACTGACATAGTAGGATCTTTTCATCTTTCAGCTGGTATGAATTTCATCCTTCAAAAATGAAGAGAACAATGAGATTGAATCAATAATAAACTATAGAAGAGGAATGTGGAGGGACAAAAATTGCATACAATAAGAGGCGGGGATGAGGAATGAGGGTGAATGGCAAGTGCGCCATGCACATTTTCTCCGTAATGGTGGCATGGTGCATCGGTTCATTTCACCATTATGGCGCAAACGTGCATGGCGCACTTGTTGTTCGCCCGCTGAATGGTGAGGAAAGAACTGGGGAACATGAGTGCATTGGGAAAGTGTTGCGGGCATGGCGATATGCGGTACAAGTGAGCGCTGCTGTACAGACTCCTAGTCGGTGTGAATCAAGAGGGTGAAAGACAAGTGCGCCAAGAACGTTTGCGCCATTTTGGTGATGAACACTCGAGTCACCATTATGGCGTAAAAGACCATGGCTCACGGACCTTTCACCTGAATCAAGGGAGCGAATGACAAGCGCAGAAATGGTGGCAAATCGCTGTTTTTCAACGCCAAATCGGCGCCAGCGGCATCGTCACCAAGACTGCGCAAGCGAATTCGCTCCCGAAAATGACAGTCGAGACCTACATTAGGCAGTGCGTATGCGGATAATGTGGCACCACAAGCTTTGAAAGAAGATTGCAAGAGATGCAATGATAAGAAAACGAACAATGAGGAGTTACATAGACATCGATACATGGGGAGCATAAACCCGTTGCAGTATTTGACCCTAACCACAATACTTTGCAAGAGAGGAAAAAACATCATAATGGCTAGATTAACAAGCTCAGAAAGCACTCTGCCGGATTGGTCAACGAAGTACGGTAGAGTGACCCGTAATGGAAAGAGAAGAAATAAAATGCAATACAATGTAAAACATAAGCTATTCGAACAATAATAATAAGAACCATACAATAATACAAAAATTAAACTATCAAAGCGGCGTTTTCTCGACGCGTAATGTCGTCGATCGCCTCCGTTGGAGGATCTGTCGTTGGTTGTCTGAAAAAAAACAGCAATTAAAATTCCCGGACCTATTTCGTCATCGCCTGGACTATTTCGCAACCCCCTATTTCATCATCCCTCACGTACGTTGCGCCGGTGTTGGGGTTGATGGTGACGACGGCCTTGCGTGGCTTCACCCTCGTCAGTCGCGTCTGCGGAGAGCCCGAAGAATCCGTTTGAAGACTCCGATTTCCTGATTGCGTCCTGCAACGGAAAACAAGAGGGTTTCGCCTTCCCCCATAGACAGTCATCAGGGATTATAAAACGGTAGCTAGGTGCATATCTCATTCGTCTATTCTACGCGGAGCAGTTGTCTCTAAGAGCGATAGACAACCGAGTAGATTAGACTAATGAGAATGCAGTTTTCTACCGTTTTAGAAACGCTAAGCCATTCCGTCCTCAAGCACTTGAAGAAGACATGCAGTTAGAAAGACTTCTTCTTCTTCTTGCCTTCTCATTGAACTTATGATCTTGTAAATGGCTATTAGGGACACTACAATCACATTTGCCTACTTTAGTGTCCCTAAGTTGGGTGGGCCACGCCCATTATTTTAAGCTAAACGCCATTATTCATTGCGTCTGCGTCATATATTCTCGGAGTACGGAATGATGACACATGCACAAAGAATGCGGGTGTTCTGCTAAAACGATCGAAGTTGCCCACCCCATCCCTAAGCATATCGTAGCGTCATGCACATTGGACGAGTTCACAATGTATGGACGGATGATGAATACTGCGTGTGACACTGTACGGGGATTGAACTTATTGATTGAACTAGGATTGATATTTCCTCACAGGGAAGTGGGCGGGGCTACGATGGACTGGACTGGAGTTGAACTCAAAAGTGTTTGGGATTTCCACAGATTTCACAGATTTCCACTACGGGAATGTAGACGAGGACGGTTATACAACGTGGTGCTTAGGTCTCTGATTTGGATCGACCAGCCAAGACGACACGGTAGGGGCGTGTGTGTCCACGTGTGTTATTCGTCACAGGTCTACGTACCGATTGAGTCCAACTGACCCTTGTCGTAGGGATCCCTGCGCTGACCTTGAAGAGCAAACAGATGAATTTGGAAGGTCTTTGCAATCTACTACCCATACTATCGAATAGAAAATTTGTTAAGAAGGACTGAATAAAAGGCACTCAAAAACTGATAAAATCTGTAAGAATCAACTGGCTTTAATAATCGAAAAGTAACCCGTAAATTGCTAGTTATTGTAATGGTTGGAGTGGAGGTTATGAACAATTGAAACCTCCCCGATTTCCCCCGAGCGGCTGTCTGTGGGGTTGAGAAACAGCCGGTTGGTGGGAGAATGGGGAAGATCAAGAAATGGAGTCATCAAAGGGGTGGGGGACTGACCGGTTGAGACGAAAGGAACCGCCAGTGGAGCGGTGGGAGAGCAGCCTTCCCAGTCGCTGAGGCTCGCCGGTCGAATTCCCTCCGTCCGATTCGTGGCGCGCCTTCCGTCGTATGGATTGCGTCCTGGAGTAAATTTGTTTTGCTTTTCGATGAAATTTGCTCTCGCAAATAGTGGGCCCACTTTTTTATATGAGTATTTAGTACCAAAATGAATGGTATAAGTATCTGTGCAATGATAGGAACTGCGTCATGTTCAGCAAATTCTCCTCCTCAGCGCTTGCGCTTGATAGGACCGTTACCTTTTACCTAACAATAAGGATCTCGAGTAGGGTGGCTCACCTGGCAAAATTGATCAGCGAGGAGTCGTCGTCGATGAGGTTCTCGGGGTGTTGGCTCAAATACCTGGAAGGTTACGGTAGTTCAAGGAGGCTAGAAAGTTGGACGAACCTCTTCCACAGCGCGTCTGTGATTTCTGTGCAAAACATGACGCCGGCGTGCAGCGCTATCATGCGGAGGACCAAGACCCCGTCGACCTGTCATAGTATTTTAGTACAATAAATCTTAATAAAGTATTTCTAAGAGTCTATTTTGAGTCTATCTCATTCCAAGCTATTATCACTCTTGTTACCCTTACGACTCAAGATATTAGTCCCTTGTTCTCATGTAAGATGGAGTCGATCTGTTAGTTGAGGCCTCGTACTTGTAAGCGGATTAATCTCGGGGGACGCAAACAAATGTGACATGATATGACATAAATACTAAGGTGGGCAGTTTGATTACTTTATAGGTTACGTTTCGATGCCACTATATATTTGAAGAAACATATACCCCTCTGTGAAACATAACCCATAAAGAAATCAAACTGCCAACCATATAATAAATACCTTCAAGTATGTGCGCAGAAAGTGCTCGACTTGCTTCCGCTTATCTTTGCGAAAGAGCTCCGGCTTGTCCGGATCCGTGGTCAGCTCGAGGTGCCGCAGTACGAAGCGGTACCGGTCTCTGAAGAAAATTTCCCTCTTTCGAAAGTTCGACAATATGGTTGACAGTACAGTGTGGGCCATGTTTCAATGTACTTTATATTTGAACATACACTTTCAGTGAAAATCTAAAGTCAGCCCGACCTATGAAACATGGAGATCGAGAACCAGTACAGCATGTCGAGCGTTGACGCGACGAACAGCAAGGAAAACCTGCAATTTTCAATCGTTTTATATTATTGCAAGGAGCGATAGCTACAAGAATCTCATCCGCAGCCTGTCACATGCCCTTACCCAACATGAACACAGCATCTTTCACTTCACCATGCAAATGGTGGATGACCGATAAATATTGTAAACATGTAAGTCCCTCACCACAACCATATGAGTATGAATATCTTCTCGTTGAAGATGTTGATGACGAGCACACACTGCAATGGAGAAATATGAGCAATGCAAACCTCGCCACATTCTCTTCTGAGCGGTCGTCTCTCGCCCCCATAGACAACCGCTCGCAGGAGAATGGGATGGGGAGGTTAGAATTGCTCAATAGAATTGCTAAACTGCAAGATTGATTGTTATTTTGCACTGCTCTGAATTCCTAAATCTAGTCCCCATGGACTAGATTTAGTAATTCGATGTTGTTGCAAATTCTAACTAGTGCTGCTCTTGCTCGAATATCGCACTCTCGAAACATACTCGGAATTATTGGAAAATAGAGAGGAACTGGACAAAACATAGCTAGCATACAACAGTTCATTTAGGAGCATATTAGACTTCAAGTCTACATGATTTCGACCCAGCTTAAACACGAACCTGAACAGAGTGTCGTTGTGTGTTTCCCAGGACTCGCACCTCGAAGTCACACTGCAATACAATCACTGAATGTCCACACCAGAAGACTTCCTTTCTAGGGTTTCGAAAACGGCAGTAAAGGGCATTTCTTATTCGTCTGATCATATCGAAACCGCTCCGAGGGTATCAGATGAATGAGAAATGCAGCTTACTGCCGTTTTGGAAACCCAATTCCTTACCAAAGTAACGCGTGGAAAGTTGCCGCTCTCCATCCAACTCCGACCGAACAGCAGATCTCGCAGCACTCCGAGACCGTAGACCTGCAATTTCATTATTGAGAGCGAACAAGTCCTATTACTATAGTAAACGAGATTGGTATCACTTTCTCTAGAAAGAATCAGTGAAACACAACCGAATTCGCATACAAGAAGACACCGTAAATAGCCTCTCTATTAGGGGTTCTAATTCGGCAATTCCGAGGAGACGGAATGCCGGCATGCATAACGAGGCGGCAGTGCCGTGCATTTGCATTACCGAGTCGGCATGCCGACCGACGAGACTCGCACACTCGGCAGTACTGACTTTCGGTCGGCACTGCCGACTTTCCCTTGAAATAGGGAAAGAAATGATAGAGACGCCACGTGGCACAGACAGGCTAGAGTGCCACGCTGGCACAAAGGACAGCGCGACGTGATGAAAGGGGTAGAGTCTTGCTAGATATGTGTTTCACGCATTACATAACTCTCAAAATATTCTGTGTGATAGAACACCGAATGATAGCCTAGAAAAATAAGTATAATACTTGAAACGTATTTCGAATCAAAATTTCGCGAGAATACTCACCCTTCCTAAAGTGAATATGTTCAAATCGAAATACGTTTCAAGTATTATACTTATTTTTCTAGGCTATCATTCAGTGTTCTATTACACAGAATATTTTGAGAGTTATATAATGCGTGAAACACATATCTAGCAAGACTCTACCCCCTCCTTCACGTCGCGCTGTCCATTGTGCCAACGTGGCACTCTAGCCTGTCTGTGCCGCGTGGCGTCTCTATCATTTTCCTTCCCTATTTCCAGGGAAAGTCGGCAGTGCCGACCGAAAGTCGGTAGTGCCGAGTGTGCGAGTCTCGTCGGTCGGCATGCCGACTCGGCAGTGCTTGTTTACTCGGAAGTAATTTGCATCCACTTCCGAGTAAGCAAATGAGACGGCATTCCGAATTCCACTGCCGTTTTAGATCCCCTACTCTCTATCTTGATCTCAAGGTTTTAGTTAGGCCTCTCAAAACTTTTTTGCAGTGTAAAATAGGATTCTTGTAACTTCGGCCAATTTGACCGATGGCCTTCTAGGACATCTAGGAGGAATTTGACCGGTGGCTAGGGTTCCAAAACCGTAAATTTGTCGTCATTCTTCTCCCTCAAAGACAACGGCGCGGGGAGAAGAATTACGACAAATTTACCGTTTTTGAACCCTTGTTGACCTCCATGGTCCCTATTGTTGGCAGTTAGACTATGTTTTCGGATATGTTTCACCGTGGCTACATATATAGAATACATACGAGATGTGAAACATTTCCGAAAACCTAGTCAAACTGCCAACATTAATGGTCCCTCAGTTTGTTGATGAAAGATGCTAATTAGGCTGTGAACACTAATGTACATTCGCTCACCGAGTAGTCGTCGGTCTCCAGAAACTTGTTGACCAGCACGAGGTTCGTCAGGATGTTGCCGACGTACATTATCTTCGTCGCCTGAAGGTCTTCATTCTTCGGTCGACTCAACTTCTCTTTTCTATTCTATCGCGCCTATTTAGAAACTTCGAATTAATTAAGACTAATGCAGAATAATCTACCTACCCGTCAGTTTCAGCGTATATGAAGAAGGTGTCTATCGTTTTGCATAAAGAAGAGTTTAGTACTAGTGCTTATGTACTTTCAGAATAGGTCTTGTCTCGGATTCCCCCTTACTCCGCAGAGATGAAGCAGTGTGAACGTGTATTAGAACGTTTTCAGTTAGTAAGCTCATACCCCCTCACTTCACAGACGAGGAAGCCGTTTGAACGTGTCTTAGAACGTTGGTAGTTAGTAGGCGAGATTGGCTATGCTTCGTAAAAGTATAACGTTCTGGTCTAAGGCGCCGCTCCCAATCAGTCAGTCGCGGGTTCAATCCCGGCCGGTTCCGCCTCCGCCCAACCAAGGCGCCTATCCTTCCGTGGTTCGGGGAATTGGTAGCGTTGAATCGCTGTAAGGTATCGGCCTGGAGAAACGAGTGGGACCGCCAGGCTTAAATCTCCCAATCAAGTCTGGCCTTAGCAG
>JACMIF010002348.1:0-18458 GCA_014805445.1 Diplogasteroides magnus | reverse complement strand
GAAAATAGGCCAGAAGCAAACATGTTGACTTCAAAATCCATTCCATACAACGTTCCGTTGATGTGCATGATCATACGGTAAAAGCGTTCAAGTTTCATTGGCACGATGCCAACTCTTCTTTTTGGGGACCTCTAGGCGCCACTGGTCGTCACTGGTCTCCACGGGTGCCATTAGTTGTAGTTAGAAAGATCGCGATTCGCGACATCAACATTCAATTCTACCCACTATCTGTACTTCTTCTCCTTCCATCCACTCTCTCGTAGATTCACCAAGCAATCGATAGTGGACCTGCGTCATTTGCAATTTCCAAGGAATCAATGTAACCACTCACTGAGTTGACTGTGTTCGCATCTTGAGAAGGTGGTCGAAGTACTTGTCCACTTCTGCATGCTGCAAATGAAATAAAATGGAGTATAATCAGCCACTCAATCGTTTGTCCTATGTTAGATCTCAATCGGATTGGGCCCCATATTCTTGCGGGTCACGTATGATTGACGCAATCGCTTGCATGTGAGCGAGAAAGTGCAATCCGCTTGAGTGCAAGTCAATCTGATTGACTTTTGTCAATCGATTGGCTATCGATGTAATGAGGATGCAATTGAACTGGGAACTCGTTGCCCAAGTGGCGCAGTTGCAGTCGTTTTGCCTATGATTCCATTCGACGCGAGTTCGATACCTACTGCGTGCTATGCCACTATTTTATTTTGTTGAACTATCCTGCTAGATCTGCTAATGTTAAATGTTTAATTGATATCTTCAATGGGAGTAGACATAGTGCTTTTATCCACACGACAAAAGCCTAATTCCCTACATCTTCTCCCCTCCCCCTACCCTACCCTCTCCTTCCACTCAATTAGCCCCTAGTCGTTTTAATAATAGCGCTACTATCTCCTTTCTCGTTGAATATATCAATATGTGATCAACAACAAAGTTACTCGACTCATCAAGACGAGTAACTTTGAAGTTTAACGCTTTTCAAAATATTGTCATTGGAAGGAGTTAGAAGGTTGTACCTATTTCCGCACATTGTGGAACAGATTGGGAAAAGTCAATCAGATTGACTTGCACCCAAGCGTATTGCACTTTCTCGCTCACATGCAAGCGATTGTGTCAATCACACGTGACCCCCAATCGTGCCTGTTGTGATTGGAATCAATCGGATTGGGTACCCCAATCTGCTTGCATTTCAATGCCTAATCTACGTAGAGGTGCGGGTACCCGGAAACATATAACTTTGACAATTTATATTGGAGCACTTAATAATTACTTTTAAGGTACGTGGTAGCCTGTATTTGGTGAGTTATGTATCCCCCCCCCTCCCGTAGATGTTACCAGCCCAAGTATGATTGCCCCGTGTGGTCTGCTGAAAAATGCAAAAAGTTAACCAGGCGCCATTAATTCCAGACCCAAATACTGACCATGCTGTAAATGTGTTCATCTCAAACCATTCAAAGCTTTGCATGTACTTCGAGCATCTTTCAGTCACCCACGACACTCCGTATCTATCTGCTACATCGAGCAATGTACAGACAGAAGTCACTGTAAAATGAAAGAAATTAACAAAATATTGCACCAACATCCTCGAGACATATCATATAGCTGACTATCTTGCCTTATCGCCATACGTGCACTAGGGCTGTCCACTATTATGCAGGCACCCGGCAGCATCGCTTGGCCGGATCGCCGCTCCCTCTCGCCTACGGACGATGCGGCCGAGCGATGCGCCGGAGGAATGTGGGTGCCTGCCTGTCCACTTAGACAACCATGTGCATGTATGCTTATCACGCCTTTAGTCATGCAACAATGTAAAATAAAGATATAACCTGATGATGGAGTCTGATTACGATCAAGGAGCATCGACATAAGATCCATGAAATGTGAGTGATAAGTGCCACGTAACGCCACAACCTAAAAAAATCCAATAGTTTCTCTTCTTGAAAATAATTTATTGTGAAAGGAGATTCGTAGTGGAGCATTATTAGAGAATGTATTTGTAAATTAAATGAAACGAGGAAAGGAAGAATGCTCTTTCTTGCATTGAGTTGTTCGCCCAATCAAAATATTCACCTTCATATCTCGTTCTCTGAAGCTTCCAAAGAAAAGAACGGCAAAGAAGTCAGAGTGAAGTGCCAGAAACTAGATGCAAATAAATTGGATTGAGGTAAAGTGTAATCGATCACCTCTTTGCTCACTGGAATCACTTCTTCTTGCACTTTCAAGCCTCCCTCACTCACTATGGGATATGTAGAAAAGGGTCTAAATTCCCTTGCTTTTAAAATTTAACATCCAAATGTATACCTGTACTCTGTCTTCGACGTTGCTCTAGTAACATGCACATCAAAAACGGCGATAGTGTCGTTCTAAAGAAACGGTAGTAAAACAGCCCATGTCCGAGCAGTGTAAAACCTGAGCATGATCCAAAAGTTGAAGATAGGCATCCAGTCGAATTTTCCAAATGAAGTCCTCTTTGGAAGGTTCATTTTTAATGAAGGAGCATTCCTGCAACAATAATTGCGTTTGAAATTCAGAAATTACCTAATATCTACATTTCTCACTGTTATCTACTTAGAAAATATTTTTACAAACACTGAGCACATATTCATACATGAGATGTGAAAGACACGAGCGCCATGGACTTTTGAGCCATAATGGAGAAATGGACAGGATGCGATAATGACGATGCATCTGTCAACTTCACCATTATGGCGCAAATGTCCGAATCGCTCTTGTTATCCACCCTACCTGATATCCACTCACTGACGACTTCCACTTTACTACTACAGAGGCCCGCAGAACCGAGTTCTTGGTTACACTGTAATATCATATATCGTGAAACATAACATCTGTTCGGAAAAAGAAAAAGAGCCATATAAGCATCCTATACGTTCTGGCGATAGCAAAAGGTGAGAGAAGGAAGCATACTTCTCATTCTGTGTTTGAATCATCACGTAGAAATCGCATCCGTCCATGTCTGCAATCAGCCGGCTGAACAGGAAGACAATTAGGATTCTATTTGTTATTAGCAGTCGGAAAATTAGGCATCTTCACCGTAGGACAAATAATAAGACCGTTAATTTTTAAAAAACAACAACATTTACATATTTGCGCGATTCCTGTGAGAGGATGTAATCATTCAATTTAAGTGTAATAAATCAATCGATTATCTAACTAAAGTAAGAATATTTCTCACATCGCATTCATTGGTGCACTCGTGTTCACTCTAACACATTTCTTCCCATCGGGCAAGTAGAAGTGATACTGCTTGAGGGCCTAAGTGGGTGGAGTAACAGGACGTGAACACTGTGCTCATTTTGCTATGACATGAGCACATCTAATCATTCATGACTAGGGACCAGAAATCAAGCATAAGTACACATTTCTGCTTGTATTCCATTCCCTACTCACGACAATTCACAAGAAACTCAATATCTCAGCAAAAATAGAACTCGGAAGTGTGTATAACGAAATAGTTGGGACGATTTGGCAAAAGGACGACTGCAGAGTGCACGTTGGAGGGAATCATTCGTAAAGGACAACTCCCAGATGCATTTATGCTGAGATGTATATAATGCGGAGAAAATAATAGAAATTCACCTTCACATGAGCATCCTTCTCATCGTCCAGTGCTGGTGGCCTTTCCCCGCTCATTCTGTAAGTACAAATTCTATTGAATCTTTCTCGAATGTCCATACAACCAAACAATTTTAAACCAGACTAAACAAATATTAAACCATTCAACGAGTGCGCGAATTACTGCTCGTGAGTGAGAAATGCATGAAAACATGAAAATGACACAAAGAGTAATTGTGCATTTTCGATGAATCCAAAATATGAATCACTATTAGCATGCTTCATTATTACTTCAGTGGTATTCTCATTACGACGGGGCTAATAAGACCTACCTACATGCAAAAGTAAACGTTGCAAGGTATTTTGAATTTGACATAAAGAACTTCGGAAACAGTACCTTAACTTGGAAGGTATTCGTGTTTTTCTATTGCACACAGAGGTTTAAAAATATAGACATGGCTTCAAAACCCATTAAAGCTTCAAAATCATGGACGGAAATTGATGTCGCAGAACTTCCTTTATCGAAGTAACGAAGTAAAACACGATTTACAGCAATTACACCAGTCAAAATCTTACTCTTCTTCGTCTAATAGTAACTGAACATACAATAACGGAAGTGAGTGAGAGGAACAAGAACGATATATGAGTGAACAAATACGTGTTATTTTGCACTCGTACAACATCAATATTACTCACTAAAAATTAAGATCTCACTGTGAGACTCAGCAATATCAGCAGGCATATCAGAATCTGTTGCTGTGATATGCACAATTACTCTCCTGTCCCCGCAACTGTATTTGAAACAATTAGTCATTTTTCCTTCCTTTTCCATCATTTCGACCTTCACGGACTCGGATTCAAACCGCTTCTTGAAATATATAAATTATATGTTGAAACAATAAAAAAAATACCGAGAGTGCAGAGAGATCGTCGAATCCAGATGTCATCTGTAGCACAATTCTCTTCGGAGAAGCAGAGAGGAGGGCCTACAAACGATCGTCAACCATAAAAAATAAATATAATGGTAATTTAATAATGTATTCAAATGGTATGCAAATGTCTAGCGGGTGCCGTTGGATATTTCGAACGAACATTTTACTACGTTAATTAATACGGGGACTGTTACATAATGAAATAATAGCAGAGGGTGAATTCACCTGTACGGGTTGTCGTAGTCCCGCCACTGTGATACCGGAGATTGGATGAATGAGAACTTCACTCAAATCATTTCTGCCGAAAAGATGTTTGAGCTGCGAATCTGTCACAGGCAGTGGATCTTCTTTCCTGATAGCTCAACGTATACAAACAGTAAAATATTTCGACCTAGTATAAAATTTAACTGAATTATATGGAAAAAATTTCTTGTGATCGTTGGAATTGTCACCATTGGGTTTGGAATAACCACTATCCCCATTCCAACAGAACAGTTCAGTTATGACACGATGTACATAGCCTATGCAAATGACAGTTTAAAAGGGTTGAATTGTTAGGGAATTAAATAAAGCTTACACGAGCACAACCAATTTGCCACGACCAGTACTGCGGAAGAATTCATCATCCACAAGACTAAACGCCTCATCTCGTTGAGACATCACGATCCACATGAGTTTCCTGAATACATTCTGAATATAGAAAGGCATAACGAAAATATTACTTGGGTTTTAACAGAAGACTCTTGAGCGATTCAGAGGATTCCCAGCTAGAAGATTCAATAACAAGCTGAAGGAATGAAATAAAGTTAATACATCGAGTATTGAAAAAGTAATATTGTGACAAAATTTTAACAGTAAATTGTACAGAGGTAGTAAAGAAGCTCACATCAATAGACGAAACCAAGAGATGCCGGAGAGAATGGACAAGTTCATTTGTGATATGACAATCACTAATTACGAATAATCTATCTATTCGAGCACCTCAATGAAAGGTTTGTAAATTCCAATTGTATCATAGAACAAAAATCGTTGACTGTATTCACCTCTGGTAATAAGCTTGGAGCACTCCTCAAACGTTGATCCAATAATGACTGAAGTATCAGGGAAGTGATGCTCGACATTGTGGTTTTCATCATTAACATTTGTTGTCGCATTAGGATCTGGATCAGGCCCTGCGAAAAAAATTACAACTGCTTGCATAATCCAAATAAAGGGGAACCTTTGCATCTCTCGCAAAAGAAACGACGAGCTCTTACGCACTTCATGACTACGAAATCAAGAATAATCTGCAAAATACTCATATCCTTTGAGTACCAGAAAATGCAACTGAATTAATATCCTTAAAACGGAAAAGTGCTCATTCTCAGATATTGGCAAGTACGTACCTCTTTGCTCCGTTGTCCACACTTCTTGCAATGTTCATCGAAAGAAAGAGATACTGCACCTTCACTATGGTCGGACGGTGTCAGGAAAACACTGCAAATGTACTTAGCTGAGAGGGATTTTATTTGCTATTTTACGTGGGAATTATTCGAGTTTTCTGAAAGAAGCAGGGATTCTCATCCACCATTTTCCTTCGCAAACTGTCCACCTGCGTTTGTGAATACGAACATAAGGATGGGTACAACGAAGAAAAAACCTGTCGGACTGAATTCATAGTGGGCGCATCAGTCGAATTTAGGACATTCAATTGCACCTCAGGGGGGAGAAGATCAAATGGAAACGACGCAGCCGCTTCTTGGTCAGCCATCCGATTCACTGTAACCAGGGTTGGCAGAGTGACAAAAATAGAGCATTCCGTCTCTCTGTGCTCATCATCGTGTGATCGTCACTATGCGCCAGGCACGACCGCACGAGGGAGAGAGCACAGAGAGACGGAATGCACTATTTTATCTTTCTGCCAACCCTGATTGTAACATTCACACTATTTAGAAATTCATCCAAAATTGTTATGAACCGCCGAATAACGCAAACAGATTACTATTTACAAAAATATTAACATGGCTTGAAAGAACCATTCAATGGTACGAAATTTATTTCACAGAACTCTCTTTGTCGAAATATCGAAGTGAAACATGATTTACAACAACTACACAGGGCAAAATCCTACATCACCCTTTCATTAACGGAAAATCGGTAAGAGGAATAAGAAGGAAACACAAGAAGTGAATATATCACATCCATAAAAATTAACTAATCACTCATAATTTCGATGGAAGTTTGAGATCTCCATCCATATCCAAGTTCAGGAACAGAAAAGAAGACATACATAGTTACTGTCCTTTCCCCACAACTGTATTTGAAACAATTCTTCATTTTTCCTTCCTTCTCTACCAATTCAGTCAGCACGGTCTCGGACTCCAATCGCTTCTTAAAATATATAAATTCTATGTTGAAACATCGAAAAAAAACTACCGAGAGTTCGGAAAGGACTGCGAATTCGGAATAGACGGAGAGTGTAATCTTCTTCGGAGAAGCAGGGAGGAGGGCCTACAAAAAATCGCTTAACAATTCGAGATGGTGTTGTGCATATCACAGCAACAGATTCTGATCCGCCACAACAAGATAACTCGTTTAGCGATTTCAATTTCTCCGAACGAACACTTTGCTACGCTAACGAATACGGGGACTGTCATACATATAATGAAATAACAATGGGCAAAATGTACCTGTACAGCTTGTCGCAGTCCCTCTGCAGTAATAACGGAGATTGGATAAATGAGAATTTCACTCAAATCATTTCTTCCGAAAAGCAGTTTGATCTGCAAATCCGTCACGGGCACAGATTGTACTTTCAGCGTCCTGAACAATGATGCATACAAGCAGTAAACCAGTAAACTTGGACGTTCACTACTTTAGGGCCTCAAGTCGGTTCTGAACACATATTCTTTGGAATTGTCTATATTTGGTTTGAATTTGGGCCATGGAAGTTCATTCTGATTTTGAGCCTTAGCTACACAGTCAACAACATAATAAGAATAGATTAATATCACTCACATGCCCCAGTTCACGTGTAATTTGCCTCGACCAGCACAACGGAAAAATTGATCATCCAGCAGACTATACGCTTTTTCCGGCATAAACGCTGCATACCACATTATGGCTCTGAACACGGTCAAAATATTTTTTTAAAAAAGATACTGCGAAATTAATACTTGGGCCTTAACATCACACTCTTGAAGGATTCAGAGGCATCCCAGGTGGAAGCGAACAAAATAATCTGAAAAGAATGAAGCAAAAATATTGAACAAAAAGTGATTGCGCAAAAATTGTAACAGGAAAGGCAGAATTGTGAACAAAATAGTATCAAATTTAGAAATATTATAATGATCACCTCAATAGACGAATCCACGAGATGCTCGAGACATTGGAGAAATACACTTGTGAACTTAGAATAGTATGTCATTAATTGACCAATTCTAGCACCTAAAGTATTATCAATTCACATTGCATCACAAAGGAAACTCATTAACGTTACGCACCTCTAGTTATAAGCTTGGAACACTCCTCAAATGTCGATCCAATAATGGGCGATGTGTCAGGGAACTGGTACTCGACATTCTTTTCATCAGCCTGGAAACGATATTTCATCTAGAGCGAGTAGAATTTCAGGTGAACTGAGGGAGATTTCGGGCAAATTAGTCACAGATAATCTCTCTCAATTTACCTTCATCGTCTCTCACCCTTACACCAACCAGAATCGCTATTACTCTCGGCAGTTATTCTGACTCTGTAACACACGTGTGCTGCATTCCACAGGGACTTCCAACCACCTTAACGGTCCTATGTGCATCGGTGCACATGCACCCATACACATAGGGTCGTGGAGGAGGGAGGAGGCTCCTGCGAATACCAGCATCGGTGCGATGCAATAAGACTATAAAGGATTGGTCTTCATCCAATTTTGATTTAACAACCGCCTGGTAAGTATAATAGGAGTGTGAGTAGATCAACCCTTAGCCGCCGCTGACCCATTTTGGAGGTAGATCGAGGGAAATTGCAGGCAAACGCTTACTAATTTACCTGATATTTTTTGTCCAGGAAATAGACATTTGTCGTCACGTTAGGGTCGGTATTAGGATCTGCGATATATTCCTATTCCATGCGTAATACTGACAAAAGAAAACCATTGCATCCCCTGCAAGACCAACGACGAGCTCTTACACACATCATATTTACGAAATCAAGTTCAATCTGAAAATTGCTCATGTTATTTAAGTACTAGCAAGTACGACGGATTAATGCTCTTAAACTAAAAAGTGCTCTGATAATGCAAATTACATGCCTTTTTGCTCCTTTGGCTACACTTCTTGCAATTTTCTTCGAAGGAAGAGATAATGCACCTTCGCCATGCTTGGACGGTAGCAGGATAACACTGCAAATATATTTAGCTAACGAAATTTTAATAACTATTTCACCTGGGAATTATTCGAGTTTTCTGAAAGAAGCAGGGATTCTCATCCACCATTTTCCTCCGCAAACTGTCCATCTGAGTTTGTGAATACGAACATAAGGATGGGTATAACGAAGAAAAAAAACCTGTCGGACTGAATTCATAGTGGGCGCATCAGTCGAATTGAAGACATTCAGTTGCAGCTCAGGCGGGAGAAGATCAAATGGAAAAGACGCAGCCGCTTCTTGGTCAGCCATCCGGTTCCCTGTAATGTTGTTTGTATTTGGAATACCTTCAGTAATCTTTGCGAACGAATGGATAAAAATCACAGATCACATTTTAATTCGCAATGAAATATAAAATGGTTTCAATAACCAATCCATGGGAACAAAATTCAAGATGCAGAATAACCATTTATCATGATTTCGAAGTGAAACATGATTTACAAAACAATTACATAATTGAGCATCTTCCTCTTCCATTTATTTCGCGAGAGGAATAAGAAAGAAACATAAGCGAACACAGAAGATGATATATCTCATACAAATAAATAAATTAAAACAAAAACTAATCACAAACAATTTTGATGACAGTGTGAGACTTAAAAGAGTCTCCAAGTTCAAGATCGAGTACGAAGATATACACATTCACTCTCATGTCCCCATAACTATAAGTGAAAGAATTCATCTTTTTTCCTTCTTTCTCCACCAATGTAGCCAGCACAGACTCGGACTCCAATCGCTTCTTAAAAATTTTCAAATTCGATGTCGAAGCAAAAAAATTACCGAGAATGCGGAAAGGTCAACGAATTCATAGTACATATGGAGCACGATTTCCTTCGGAAAACCGGAGGGAAGGGCCTACAAAAGACAGAATAACCTTAATGGCCACATTTGCCATGTGAGGATGTATACATAACAGTAGCAGAGCTCGTTCGGCGAGTCCAATTAGATACTCCGAACGTAAACTCTGCCAGATTAATAAATACGAGGCTTGACTCATAGTGAAATATCAGTGGGTGAAAGATACCTGTACAGCTTGTCGCAGTCCCTCTACAGTGAAACCGGAGATTGCATAAATGCGAATTTCACTCAAATCACATCTGCCGAAAAGCAGTTTGAGCTGTGAATCCGTCATATGGATTGACCGTTCCAAATTCCTGAGAATACAACGTTAAAAAATTAATTAAACCATAAAAAACATTAAATTCTACTGAATGAGCAGTGAACACGCTCACTGAAGCCGCTTTTTGGGATTTGCTTTGGCATATGGAACTCATTAGGACCTCTGATATAACACAAGAAATAGATTCTATACAACTGACAATTCCGAAAAAAATTATATTTTTAAAAGTTAAATGTAGCTCACATGCCCCAGACCATGTCCAATTTTCCTCGTCCAGCACTGCGAAAGAACTCATCATCAAGTAGACTACACGCTTCATCTCGTACCAACGATTGATACCACATCAGCTTCCTCAATGCAATCGATATAGAGAAGAGTACTACGACAAGAATACTTGGGTTCGAGCAAAAGACTCTTGAATGATTCGGGCGATTCCCAGGTAGAAGGACCTATGCCAACCTGAAAAGCATGAAGTAAATGCATTGATCCATCATATGAAATCGTATTCAATGGAGGGAGTGAAGATGCTCACTTTAATAGACGAATCTATTAGATGTCTGAGGCGATCGATAAGTTCATTTGTGAGATGGCATTCACATATCAGCAAACCAATTCGAGCACCTGACGTTTTGTAAAATCACATTGTAAAACAGAATGAAGAATCAATAAACCTACTTACCTCTGGTAAGAAGTTTGGAGCACTCCTCAAACGTTAATCCAATAATGACTGAAGTATCAGGGAAGTGATGCTCGACATTGTAGTTCTTATCATTAACATTTGTTGTCGCATTAGGATCTGGATCTGAAAAAATTACAATTACATGCGTAATTTTGATAAAGGAGAAACCTTTGCATCTCTGGCAAAAGAAACGGCGAGCTCTTACGCACTTCGTGTCCACGAAATCAAGAATAATCTACAAAATACCCATATGCTTACTAGAAAAGAAAATAGTACTAGTGTCAATGAATTAATATCCTTAAAACGGAAAAGTGCTCATTCTCAGATATTGGCAAGTACGTACCTCTTTGCTCCGTTGTCCACACTTCTTGCAATGTTCATCGAAAGAAAGAGATACTGCATCTTCACTATGGTCGGACGGTGTCAGGAAAACACTTCAAATATACTTAGCTGAAGGAAGTTTATTCGCTATTTTACTTGGGGATTATTCGAGTTTTCCGAAAGAAGCAAGGATTCTCATCCACCATTTTCCTTCGCAAACTGTCCACCTGAGTTTGTGAATACGAAAATAAGGATGGGTATAACGAAGAAAAAAAACCTGTCGGACTGAATTCATAGTGGGCGCATCAGTCGAATTTAGGACATTCAATTGCACCTCAGGGGGGAGAAGATCAAATGGAAACGAAGTAGCCGCTCCTTGGACAGCTATCCGGTTCACTGAAAGCTCATTTTGAAAATTACTCTGTGCGAAACGATTGCTTGACGAATAACAATGGAATTACGAGAAACGCGACAGAGGTAGATGCGGCATGCCGCCTCTCCTCCAGGCATACTGACGTATTATAAAAATTCTACGAACACTTCGCAGAATTTATGAATACACGCACAAAGATTTGCAAACTATAAAAGAAGCGAGAAGAAGCAGAGAGCGTCAGCATGGTACCAATTGATGTCGGGCTGAAGTGGAGAGTTGTGTCAGAGCTGACAGAGCAGTCTGCCTATGCGTCTCTACCGCGCGTAATAGTGTCGCGCGAATGAGTTCGATTGTAATGGTTGATGGCGGGAGTTCAATTCGGCTCGCGTGCATTTACTTTGCGAATTTTTTGAATGCTTGTCAAGACCGGTATCACCACCGTGGAGACAACGGCCATCTCTCAAACGAGAATAGCTTTTTGGCAGAATTCGTTTATTTACTACTACAAAATTATCCGGTTTTAATACCCCCCCCCCATCTGTCTGGGCTGTGGCCATTCAACATTACAGAGCAACCATCACGCCGCACTAAGAAGAGATAAGTAGTAAAGGAAAAGAAACGTGAAATAGCAATATGAAGACTCAATTTGTCCCTATAAAACATCCTGCCCTGGTCATATTCCCTCCGTCTTTATCCATTGCGATAAATTTCTCTTTCCTCGTCTATCGTCTACACGGGGAACTCGACTACAACCCTTTTGCTGCAAAAGACTGACTGGTTTAGCTGTGCGCTTCTTCTGTCCATTCTTTGCTACAATGGTTGCAAACTCCCTCTCCTTTTCCTGAAAACGTTTCATGTTGACATTTCACAACTAAATATTAACTAAGATTCGTTGCCACTTATTGATGCATGGTCTCACCTTCCGATCTTCCTTGAGGTTTCCGTAAAACACTCGGACAGGATCACCGTGGATTTAGAAAAAAATAATTTTTTTATAAAACGGTAAAATACCATGAGGTCTTTCCCTTTTTCGAAAGCAGCAGCCGCGTCCTTTTCATTGTCAAACTTGATCAAAGCAAATTTGCGTCTCCTTTTTCCCTTGTGCCAGATGATTTTAGAAGCAGCCTCGAATATTGTCTCCAGATCCTCATCAGTTACCTAAACTGTTTCATGAACAGAAGCTTCCTTCTTTGCGTCACTTACTGTAGTTGGCAGTCCGCCTACCCACAGCATTTTAGGGTTAATGTAGTGATCTTGAAGGGCTAAAATATCATTGCTCATAGCACTTCAGAATCGTGACAAAAACCTTTCAATTATTTTGGTGTGTTACTCTTGTTTCCACAATAGTCCACAAAGATATCCTTATTCTTCTTCAGTTCAGGCAATCTCTGCATTTTCCTGCAATCCAAAATAAAATAAGTGATTATGCAAAGAACGTATTATATTTGTATTGTCTCTGCAAGCAGTAAACATAATTGTTATAACATTAATTGTGTTAGTGACGGGATATGCATAACTACAATTTACCTCGCTCGCAAAGACCAACAAACCACGAGAATGGTTATAACAGTTATAACTTTAATTGTGTAATAACGTTACGGGACACACATCAGTACAATTTACCTCACTAGCAAAGGCCAACCAACCAATATTCTGGTTAAGACGATAATTAACGTCGATAACAAGTGGGTGCAGAGCTTTCACTTCAGCGTGCTGAAGATGTCACTGCATTGTAATTTTGAATGTGATGTAATTCCAGCTATTGTAGAATGAACATACACTAGTCAACTCCTCAATTCGACGAACAATTTTCTCTTGTTTACTTCTTCAATTCTATTGGCATTATCACTAGTGGCCTGAATCATGAATAACTGTTAATATCACATGAATACGAACTTTGGCAGAAGCAGTAGTGGCACCAGCCTTCGTGTTCATTCCTCCGGTTGAAGGCTCAGCCTCCTTATACACGGGCTGGACAACCTTAAGAAGGGGAAGATATTTAGTGTTCGTGCATCTCTTCAACCAGAGATGAAAGCGGAGAGGAACTCTTTTAGTGTCCACACTCCCTTCCAAACATAGAAGGAATAAGAGGAAAGGATTTTGGTGACCCGATGGGTTCAATAATTGACCTTCAACTGTATTTGCGTGAGAGAAATACCAAGAAATACCTTGTGAAGAATGAAGAGTCGTGTGATATTGGAACCGCTCGACAGTGTAAGAGAAGTAAGGGAACCATCCGATGAGGAAACAGGAGAAACTACTTTGAGAGCAGCGAGTTTAGTCTCACGAATAGTTAACGAAGCCCTTGATTGCTTAGCCTTTCGTCCAATGGAAGGAATCTTCGCTGTAATAATGGTATTGTTCATGATTACAATACGCTTGGCCATACTTTTATGCTCGATTATCTTCACTTCATCATCCACTTCCAATTTGGGCTTCTTCAGTCCCATGTTCACATTACATGCCTGCAACGGTATTCGGTACTAGAATGACCACTACAATAAGAAGACTTACTGTATGTGGAATGGTGGAATGAGATTGCGAGAGTTCACTGCGAACCACCTATAGAAAATGATTAGGTGAGAAATTGAGGTTATCAGTTTGCAAGATATAATCCCAATTGTCTCACCGTGCGTTGTACGTTGGAAGGCTGGTGAGTTGAAGGCAACGCAATGGGAGCAGTTAGAGATTGGGCGAATTCACTGACAACCACCTTCAAATAGCATAATATAGGGATTCTGGAGGATATACATGGGGCATTAAAAAAACTCCATCAATTAAGTTGTTATGTCAGCATGGTATTCCATAATAGTAGGCCAGTAAGACTCTCACCTCATTATCCTTCGATCCTTTCGTCTTTTTACTACGTGGGTGATTGTTGCGAGTTTCGGAATCAGAGCGAGAGCGGTGTCTGATAAATACCATTTTAAGAAATTTAAATGCTACAACATGAACTAAAATATTATTATCGTGTTAATCACACTCGTCTTAATGATTTAATCATGTTGATCGCGTAAGCTTACATTTCGCTGAATTATAAAAGCAAAATAACCTCTTCCTCGTCATCCTCTCATCAATTTCTTCCTCATTCTCGCTGTTTCTTCCTCCACTGTTCCTCGATTTCCTATCCCCCTCAGTCCAAAGAACCCGCACCAATTGCTTTTCCAGGTGCCAGATTCTCAAATCACTACATTATTACGAATAAATCCTTAAAATGTACCTTTCCTGTTGCATCTCGTTGTCTTTCTCCAACTTCTTCACCTTCTCCGAGAGACTTCGATTGAGTTCTTCCTAAAAGCAGTTAATAGTTTTAAAATACATCCCCGTCCGTTATAGGTTCTGATGATTCGAACACCAATATCCAACCTGATCTCGAACTCTCATCATTAGATTATCCAGGCTTGACTGTATGACTGTCAACGTATTCGAGTCACCATTCTGCAATGTTTCTGATTGTTTAGTTTTTGTTGTTGTAAACAACGTTCACGGATGAGCAGTGTATGGAAAGCAAGCGCTAATATAAGTATTTTAATCTAACTTCATTCCGCACCGGCCTAATCCAAGCACTCGGATTACAACCAAGCAGAGCAAGCCACTGTTCACACAGTAATTTCTGTTCCAAGGCCACAGAAATAGTTGTTGATAGTTAACAGGATCAAAATAATTTGCTGTATCATAAAATGTCATTTTGAACCGATAAGGAGAAACGCCACATGACTAGGGTAGGAAATCCAAGCGAAAGTATATTTTTTATCGTCTAATTCCCTCTCATCTGATAGACAGACTTGATGACTTGTTTAAAGAAGTAAAAAATGGAGATTCTGGGTCAACCATTCTGACAACATAGCGTTGATAAGCATCGTTGATTACATAGAAAGCCGAAAGCTTATATTTAAAAAATTTAAACAGCCGTAATGCAGTTGTCAAAAAATGAGAAAGTTGTAGTTTGTAGTTTGAAAACAAATTTCAACTACAAACTACAACATTCTCTTGAAGCACTCGCAAACGTTCTAGTTCGTTTTATATGCAATTTTTAAAAGTGTTTTTTATAGTTTCCGACTAATTCTAGTGCGGTAAACACAGAAATAAAACCACGAAGCTCGAAATTGCGGCTGACACGTGAAATGGAAAGAAAAAGATTACGGTATGACTACCACACCGCCAATGAAATTCCGCAGGGATTTCCGTGCAGGACTATTTTTGACCAACGAAAATTTCTCCATTTTTTACTTCTTTAAGCTTATTTATCGCGCACTACCAATGAGCGGTTGTCCATCACACGAGAAACAACCGCTCCATGGGAATTAGACAGCAGAAGTCAAGTCAAGTTTACTACGTATTGCACACAATTGAAATGTAACACGCGGGATTGTAATATATTGATAGTTCACGAGGAGGAAATTTGAGAAAGGAAAGCATTTAGTTCAACTGATGAATTAAGATATCGATAGGTAGAGGTGAATTTCCTGGCGGATCTTGGGAAAGCTGTTTTTGCCGTAAAGATTTGGGGTGTGAGGCAGAAAGAGAGTAAATCCTGGCCCCCGGAGAGAAGAAGGTCTAATGTCGTAGTAGTGTGGAATTCTATCGGAGAGCGTAGTGTGGCCATAGACTAATTTGTGGAGCATTATCATGTCAAACTCGACGGGTGAAGTAGTTTTGTACCTTTTCAATACGTTCAGTGCTTTGGCAGAAATCGTTCTACAGTGGGAAGAAAACTTAAGGTGGGGGTCGATAGTGAAGCCCAGGTCTCTAACCTCTTCGCTAATACTCATCTGTGCACCGCCGATGGTGTAAGGGTGCTTAGGGTTGGATCTACCTAGATGGGTGTACTTTCACTTTCATTTCCCACCCTACTCATGAAGCAATTTATATAAAGAACTCACCGGACAATGCTGATTCAGGAATCCTTGTGGATGAAAAGGAAAATTCGCTTGATTATTCATCTGAAAATGCTACCAATTTATGCAACAATGCAGTTTCCGGTATCACAACCGTAGAAGCAACGGGCATTTTATCTCTCTCAAAGGAACATAACAGTTTGGCAAAATTCGTTTATTTACTACTACAAAATTATCCGGTTTTCAAGAGCAAGTATCAAAGTAACAATCAAATGCTGACAAAGTGAACGTTTTCAAATTCAATACCATGATAAACAAGAATACAATAAACAATCACTTCTTAGATATAGCATGAGAGGCTTTGGACTTCTTTACAGGGAAATTTCTTCTCTTCTCAATTTCTTCCTCCTCGTCTTCGTCTTCACTGCCTTCAACAGATGAAGGAATATCTTCTTCTTCATCGTCATCACTTTCCTCTGAGTGTACGACCTGAATAGGAAATTAGGGGGACTACGCTCAGATGCGCCATGCGTTTTTTCTCGTTTTTCCGATATTTTTAACAAGTGAAAATGAAGGAGATTGAAAGCATAAACTATTCCCCACCATAATAGTGTTTTCTGACCAGTGCGCAGTGCCTTTTAGCTACTCACACACTACACTAAATAACATTTGCTCAACGTAATCTGGCCGGCGGCCTTTTCTGATGTTGCCGACTGTGGTTCGTTGACATTTCGATGAAGACGTCCAATTCGGAAAAAATGTAATATTGATTTTAATAATTTGACCAAGCATCACTGCAGTTTGATGTATAAGAGAGGAAAAAATAGAAACGTAGACTCACAAATCTGCCTGCACTGCTAAGAGCCTAGGAATGAGCTGCTTATGCCTTCCAATTGTTCCGCGATCAACAATTATGGTGAAATTCTGAAAATGACAATATTAATAAAAAATAGTTCAAATAGTCATGTGGGGAGGGTCGGTGCCGGGTTGGGTACGTAACATGTTCAGGGTCAATGCCAGATTGGGTACATAAACTTGCTGTTAGGGTCACCCGAAGACGGGTAGGGTATAGCCAATTTTGCGAGTCAGTGCCAAGTTGGGTACGCGCTCTTTTGAAGATCACGGCATTTCCGCACAAGTCATTTCCGCACACATCACTTCCACAGAACATAATTTCCGCACAAGTCATTTCCGCACAACGCTGTTCCGAGCCGGGCGAATTTCCAGCATAAACAGCGATTCGTAATCCTCTCGATGAGCTGAGCAACTTTGCTGTTGAAGTCATATCATGAAACTCAAAACTGGCAGAGTTATAGCCCTGTGTGGAAATGATGTGCGCGGAAGTGATTTGTGCGGAAATTACTTGTGCGCAAATGAAGTTGTGCGGAAGTGATGTGTGCGGAAATGACTTGTGCGGATATGGTGTTTTTCACTGTGTGCGAAAGTGATGTGTGCGGAAGTGCCGTGATCCCGCTTTTTGACCTGGTATTTGAACTATGATTATTACTTAGTGTCATCGACAAAGTGAATATATAGTTATAGTTTATTACGTATTGCACACAATTGAATGTAATACGCGGAATTATAATATATAGATAGTTCACGAGGAGTTAATTTGAGAAAGGAAAACTGATGAGTTAAGAGATCGATAGGTAGAAGTGAATTTACTGGCGGATCTTGGGAAAAAGCTGTTTTTGCGGTAAAGATTGGGGGTGTGAGGAAGAAAGAGAGTGAATCCTGGCCCCCGGAGAGAGGAAGGTCTAATGTCGTAGTAGTGGGGAATTGTATCGGAGAGTGTAGTGTGGCCATAGACTAATTTGTGAAGCAGTATCATATCTTTGTGCTCGCGCCTCTTTTCAAGGGTTTCAAGGTTTAGCTTTTTAAGTCTATCGGAAGAAGTGGGGAGATTGGGTCTGTTAAGGCCGAAAGAGCGTGCAAAAACTCGACGAGTGAAGTAGTTCTGTACCTTTTCAATGTGCTTTATGTCGGACTGCTGGTAGGGAGAGAAAACCGTGGTACCACTTTCAAGGATAGGCCTTACATAAATCTCATAAGCTTTCATAAGGGTCTTAGGATTGCGAGTTTTAAGGGCCCGAAGGATCATATTTGATACGTTCAATGCTTTCGCAGAAATGTTTCTACAGTGGGAAGAAAACTTAAGATGGGGGTCGATAGTGAAGCCCAGGTCTCTAACCTCTTCGCTAATACTCATCTGTCCACCGCCGAT